>JAQGCL010000325.1:0-15864 GCA_034699605.1 Isotomiella paraminor | reverse complement strand
GCGGCGTTCCCTCTCTGAATACCTAAACTAATACGTTGAATTAAGTAATTCGTTGATTGTGCTTCTCCAGTCTTCAAATTCAGTCGATGTCCAATTTCTTTTATAAGGTGTTTGGCGTCTTCGCCCCATGAACCCAATGTTTCAATGGCTACCGGAACAAAAAGGAACGTGCGTGCGAGTTCTGCGTATTTGGTCCGTTTAACTCCTTCTCGTATTTCTGCAGCAGCTCCGGCTTTCAGACTCGTCTTTTTGAGGTAGGATTTGGCAAGTGTGTTCGCAGAAGTAAAATCCCACATTAAGCATCGTCCTCCAGACCAAGGAAACATTGAGACTCCATCTGCTCTTTTCCCGTCCGTGCGATTGTAGTCTTTAGGCTCGAGTGTAGTGGGGACATCAACGGCGCCCAAAGCTTTGGCTATAATCTGGTTTATCAGATTATGACGCATTCGTCTTGCTTTTGTTGAAGCACAGTTGAGAGCGTGTGTTCCATAGGCGTCAGCTTTTTCTCCACAGATGCAGTCGTGGGGAAGGCACACTTTCTGACCAAGGCGGAGAGATACTGCAATTCGGAATGAGTTGTCGTCAAGTGTGGTACCGAGTGAGGGGCAAGGTAAGACTGTAAGCCAGCTCCCGGATTCTTTTTCTTTACTTGCTAACAATCTTGCTCTGTCTTCAATGGTAGGCGCAGATGAGATGAGAGAGGCTATTTTGTGATCACATATTGTCCTATCCCAAAAACGTTGACTTGCCCGGAAAGCGATAGGAGGAGGTTCTTGGTTTGTGATTGAAGACCAATGGGTGATGGCTTCGAAAGATGCAGTCTTGTAAGGGCTTATCGAAGAAGGAAGGATAGATGAGACAAGGGGTAGCGTAAAAAAGTAAGACCCGAGGTAAGATGAGTAGCATAGGTCTTCCAATTTCCGTAATCCCAGTCCCCCCTGCTTCACTTTAAGACAAGCTTGATCCCAGGTCGTCGGGGGTAGTTTGCAATTAAGAATGTTTTCCAAATTGTCACGGAGTGTGTCATCATAATGGGTTAATGTCTCCAGATTTCTCCATGTTGGGGCCGTTCGAAGGGTGTACATCAACTTCGGTATTCCAAAAGAGTGTTTCAAGAGGTAGTAGGCGCTTTGGCTTTTAAGATGTTTGAGGCGTTCACACACTCTTTTTAACTCTACTGTTTTCTTTTGCATCATCATTGGGATACCATCATCTAAGAGGGGTGACCCGAGGAGAGAGAGTTCTTGAGGGAGGGTTTCCTTTATTCCTGGGGTAATGAGCGAGAAATCATGGAGGATCTGTTGTCTTTCTTCAAGTGAATTTGAAAGGACAAAAATTTCGCATTTGGATGGGTTGAGCTCAAGTCCGAAATCAGGAGAGAGGTCAATAATTCTTTTCAAATCGTTGAGGACAGAGATGGGGTCCCCTCCAATGGTTCCATCGTCAACAAACCACAAGTTGAGCTCGGAAGTCACAGAGTTGGTTATTGGGAGGGTTGTTCCACAGTGAAGTGCGACTCCGAGCGGATCTCCCTGATGGATTCCTTGTTGGGATAGTATCGTCCGTTCTCCGTAGAGGAGTAGAGAAGGAGAGGAGTAAGATTGATGGACAAAATGAGATATTTCCGGGAAATCATTGTTGACGAACTCCAACATCTTCGAACGTTCAAGACTATTGAACGCGTTGCGATAATCAAGCTTGATGAGTACTTTCGTGGATTCGTGCTTGTGCTCCAAGAAGCTGCGACAAGTGTGGACCCCTGCCTCGGAACCTCCTTTCACACCGAATCCCAACTGGTGAGGACTTAATTTTGTTGTTAGTTTTTCGGAAATTTTACTGCAGCAAATCTTGGATATTAGTCGACGTAGTGTGCATCCTACCGCGATCGGTCTCAGACCCCCATCCTTCTTCTTAAGTCCACATAAACTTGCTCCAAAGAAAAAGGGACAGATTTCGGTGGGTAGTTTTCCAGCAGACACGAAAGCGAAGAGAGTTTGAAGAGACATCACGAGTTTAGAACTGGCGTCTCCAAGTTCCAATGTAGTCAAATCTTTCAGATGTTGAGGAGTCAGCCCGTCAAATCCACCAGCACTGCCATTTGGGAATGTCTTGATGGCATTTAAGACTTCATTGATGGATGTTATTAAAGGAGTCGTTGGAGGAACTGGGTTCGGGGCAACAAAATCAGGTTTATTTGGAGGGTGTTTATCCAGTAGAAGTTTGAAATTCAAGTCATCTACATTGCTCACACTTGTTTTCGAATGAAATAAAAACATAGCAAGGTGTCCAAGAAGACAAGGTCACAGAAGTGCCAGAAAGTACCACAGGTCAGATAAGACGACGATGTCCAGAGGGAGCTGACGAGCAAAGGCAGCAGCAGGAGAGCAGACTTGCGTGGTGGTGTTGGCAGTGGTGGAGCGGAGGACTGACTGGATGGAGGAGAGCACAAAAGGGCGCTCGTCTCCCCTTGTCCAATTAGCATGGCCAAAGTTTTGGAGGGAAAAGAACGCAGAGATGAGATGGGTTGAGACAATCGTAAAAAATGAAGGCAAAATTTTTCGACCCTTAAGGGCCTACTTGGAAGACCTTAGATGGAGGATATGGGCAAGGTTCTATGGCTAAAGGTTTTAGAATGTCATGTCCATGTGTTCGAAGGAAGTGTGCATGCATTACTGGGGCATGAGGCATAATCTATTCAATGAGAAAGTAAGCATGAATCGAATGAAAGCCGGCTAACAGAAGACTGCGATGCGGTGGACAGTCAGACGGGGCAGCCTGCGACACGCGTTGTTGGCTATTTGTTTAGTTGGAAAAGAAATCCTTGGTCCATTCAACGTGTTTTTAGTTTAAGTAGCATTTTTTTTCTGTGAGCTGCATTTATTTCTCTATTAATGGTTAATCTATAGTTAACAAGACAGATAAGGATATTATCCAATCATCACACTTTATCACCACGTGGCGTTTAGACAAAATTCTATACCCAACCCAACAAAAATTTTGTAAACTTAGGGAACACGTACCCTTACACTCACCTTTCTGCAATGCAGATAAAACTGCCAAGACCCTCAGGTACGTATTTGTATTTTGAAAGATAAGATTTCAGATTTGAGATAACTCAAGGAAAAAGGCGTGCTCGGTGAGTGAGCCTACTTCATTTCCCTTGAGGACCTCAACCTGGCAAGAACTATACCACCACCACGTTACGGTGACTAATTTGCTTATCCTTTATTAACAAAAAAATATGGAGAACCATGCTTGGACTGAAACCACTGAAGGACATGGTCTGAGTCAAAATGCCACCGAATTATGCGACGACGGTAAGTCGTCAATCAGAATCATTGTCTGAATCTCTCAACTAATTTCTTTTCTCCCTTCATAGATCAAGTGTCCACACTGTCATACATCCCCTCCTCCTCAGGGGGAAGCATGTCTGATCTCGAGACTGAGACTAAAAATTCAAGTCCCGATTCGACCCCTGAAGGAACAACAGAGTCCTACTCAAATGACCAGGATCTTCTGGGCCCCCCTTCTGACAGTAGTGATGAGGACAGTGGCTTCCTGGACTTGTTCCCAAGCATGACTGACTTGATCCCCTTGCCTGACGGAGGATGGCTGCAACCCTGTATTCCCTCCTTCGTCTTCACGTCCTCATCCCATCATCATCATCAACTCCTGGAATATTCAGAGGCAGCCTTTTTCAGCCCACCTCGGAATATCGATGTCATGGAAGACATACAGGTCACTTACCAACGTCAGCGCCGGATCTGGACCCAGGAAATGATGGAACAATTTGTGCAACAGAGGGAGATCTACAAAGCCACATTTTCCAAGCTTAAGATGACCTTTCCCTACTACCTCGTCAACTACATCATTCCTAAAACTTTCTGAGGAGGTTTATATATTAGTGTAGCTTTAGTTGATATTATGAATTGCAATTCTTTAAAAACATTTAACCTTATAACATTCTATGAATTAAAACTTGTCCCATGAATTATATTTTTAAAAATGACGAGTTTTGAAGCAATAACCTCAATGATATAAGAGACAAAATAAAGAGGAACATAAGTTTGCGTTTAAATTACTCGATGACGAATTGTGAACAGTGTATAAACTGTGCTAGTAAATCACACACTTTTTTGACTCCATATTCAAGAACCAGTTTTTTCTCACCAACCTACATATCACTGCAGACTGACGTCTTTGTCTTTCATCCTTCTGCTGCGTTCAACTAGCCTGAAGACTCACAGTATCCATCCAGAGTCTGGTGGCATCACAATAAAATTTTAGTACACAATGGCTCTGCAGAAGCAACAAAAGGAACAAATTCGTTCACTCAGCAACGTCCTGACGATCCAGTCTGGATTCACGCTCTCCTTCTTGGCATCCACGGTAAGGGAATTAAAAGGATTAGGAGGCAATCCAAATTGAGAGAATCTGACCCTTCAATACACGTAGTATAGATATGGGCGGCCTGGTCCTTACAACTCGGGCTCAGGAAGATGTGGGAATCCCCAAGCGAGGAGGACGTGGTGGCAAGGTTTGGACCCCACTTCAAGGAGCCCAGCTACATCGTGAATGGGATTTTTAACTGGGCAGTTGGGGGTCCCTGGGTGAACCAGACCTTTGCCAAAAGTATAAATAAAGCTCTCTCTATTGATGATAAGATCCTTGACTAAACTTCTTTATTCCCTAGGCTTCATGATGATGGAGGGTTGTGTAGTATTCTGCGACGTGTTGGTTGGAACTGTTTTCTTGACGCTGGCCCTTCCCTTATTCTTACTTATGTTTCACATCCCGGGCTGCCGCAGTGAGTCTTCCTCGGGACTGAAGGTACGGGTGAAGATCTGGTGTTTTCTTGCGTGGTGTACGCAGCTGGTCTATTACAGTAGCTTCGCCGTGGACTCTGCGAACATGATTTTCGTCCTACCCCCAGAAGTGCATGGGGTTGGGTACAGAACGATGGGGCTCCGGTACCTCATCTCAGTCATCCCCCTGACTCACGTCGTCTTCAGTTTTCTGTACTATAGGAGGCTGCATAATGCTCAGGGTGGAAAAGAAATAAAGGATGTAGAAAAGGACGAGGTTCCTCCTGGGCCCTTCAAAAGGTTTAGCCGAGTCTGCTCTTGCACGGAGTGGGGATGCCATATTTTTTTGCTGATTGGCTTCATCATGTTTAACATAATTATGCTGTCTATTTTCATGATTGATCTCAGAACGGTTGTGACAAAACCAGAGTAATAATAAATAGTAATTTTATTGTACAAATATCATAGTTCCTAGCTCTTCCTTGTAAAAAAGTACCATAGCGAGGAGAAAGTGTAGATTCTCCAGGTCACTGATTATAGCTTCCTGAATTTTGCATTACCTTTAGATCACGTCATGTTTTGTAAGAAGCATCAATCATTTTACGACCACTGAACTGACAGTCATTCATAGATACATTTTATACTGCGACTCACTGAAAAGTTTGCTAATAAAGTAAGTCCAGTCCAGAAATTCCGCGTGTAGAAAAACTAGTCTTTTTAATTCACTTCAACATTCAATAATCACCTACGTCACGTCATTGCGATTGAGAGTTTGAACATGAAAAGTTGCAAGAAGCTTTTGATCCAGAACATATATTATTGAGCTGAGAAGAAATGGAACAACGTATGCAATTTCAGTTCTATCAATCAGACTGATAATTGGTATGTAATGCAAGCATTCTCACAATAAGAATTACACACATAAACTTAGGTATGATGATTGGGCTTTCTGTTTTGTAATTCCGTAACTACAATGCAAAACTACTGTATCGTATAAAACAATATAAAGTAGTTTGGGAATCCCGAAAAGGAAAAAAACCTAACCTAACCTAACCTTAGAAGACCCATATAAAAACACGATTTTTCAAAGGTTGATACATACTAACTAACATTGCAACAAAGTAGATTGTAATTAATTTGTAATTACTTTGTGTAAAATGTTGTACAGATATACAGTGAAGGAATAAGGAACCAAAGTCGTCATCATAATGCACCCTTTTTTTGTTACCCTCAAACTTTCCCATAATGCTATAAGATTCATACGGCGGAAGGATTAGGATTCCATAACATTTCCTTTGCTGACAAATGGGTATCCCCAAAAGTTTAAACCTGCATATATGATTACAGTGCAATCAAACGAACTAAAAGAATCATTCTCATTTATAAAATACTTTATTTCATAAGCAGAATTAGGAGCAAAACACATAAAATGTTGACTAAGGCTTGCATGAAATGAAACTAACAAAGTTGAAGCTGTGAGAAAAAGCTGTTACCTTACCTACAACAGTATGTCCATGTTCTCAATTTCTGTATGAAACTCCCCTATTCATAAAAAAGAACAATTCTGTATCTTCCATCACTAATGATGAGAGAGAACAATGACGTAGACGCACACGAGTGTGCATGGTGAGGCCGGACATCAAAGGTCAAAGCAACTTTAGGAAGAAAGAATGAAGAACTGCGGTATGAAAACTTCAATTTGAGAGGTTGTGTTTCCTCTCTTCTTATGCAAAACAAGGTCTTAAAAAATTGTCAACAGTATCGCAATAAAACAATTTATTTCACTATCAAATAAATAGGTACACACCCAAATGTAAAATAGGTCCTCTACGATGTGAAGCAGTTTGTTGTTGTTGATGAGACGCAGGCACTTGAGCTAGAATATATAAAAAAAATTCGTCTCACTCTGCCCCCTTCAGACTCAAAGGGAGAGACGCTTATTTTTTTGCAGTCTTGCCATGTGTCTCAACAAAAATGACTTGACATTACAAACTATAGAAAAATAGCTTTATATTTTTATCGCGGACGACTCTTCATGAGGGTCCTCATGTCAAGGGTCACCATGGTTATGAAAAGGACCAAGACAAAAACAAACCCAAGGAGCCAGAAAATGTGCCACCCCCACTCTACAATGGAGAAGTATCCATTCCAACGTTTCAAGCAGCTCCCAACCTCCTCATCCCCCTTCTCTTCCAGCCCCTGGAGATGCATGCTCCTGTACCAGAGGAAGCCAAAGATGGTGTTGGAGAGGGGGAACAGTCCGGCGATGTAGCGAAGGCCCACCATTCTGAATGTGGCCGGATGAGCCTCAGGGGGCAGGGTTTGAAGGATGTTTCCCGCATCCCCCAGCAGTCCACCCACATAGCCTATCCAGAGCAGGAGGATGAAGGCAAGCCAGAGCTTCAACCTCCCTTTCAGAGTTGAGGGTGAGATTCCCTTCTCCGACCAAATGTGCCTCCCGAAGAAGATGCAGAAGGGGATGATGGAAGCGTACATGAGGCAGCCCATCAACACGTCGCAAGCAGTGACGCAGTTATCGAATAAGATGTAACTTGCGGCGAAGGACTGGTTGAGTCCTGGTGCCCCTCCCAAAAAGTCCGCAACCTCATTCGCCACAAAGCTAGGTTCCCGGAAGTGAGGCCCAAAGATGGCCACAACATCCTCCTCCGTCCGTCCCTTTGTGTCAATGAGGGCTCTTACCCCATGTTGGAAGGACCAAGTTCCCCACATCTATGCAATTACTATTGTAAATCTTTAATAGAATTCACACAAAAATGGCTTACAAGGGATGCAACGTAGGAGAACATGAATCCATGCTCAAGGGTCAGGTAACTTTTACTTTTGAAGGGTCCCATAACTAAGATTATGCAAATGACGAGAGAGAAAGACGCTCACATTGTCTCCGGGGGAAGACAATGATGGACTGTCTTAAAAAACAAAGTGATAAAATACCTAACCGACCAGTACTTGGTACTTAGTAGCGGAAAGGAAAAAGCAATAATAAGAAGAAAAAAACTGCTACAATTGTATAAATCCATTACAAAAAACTGCAATACTAATTGACCACGCAAATCGTAAACAATTTTGAAAAACATCGCGCATAGGGTTTCACTCTCAGAGAAATAATATTTATTTAATTGAAGAAGTTATACAACCTACACACATAAAAAAAGATTGGATCCTAGGTTCTGGTTCTATGTACTCTAAACTCTACATTCCTATTTTCCCACCAGACACCTTATCTATCTTCCGTGGACATGGATACATGACATGGGATTGGGATTTTTATTACCATGGAATTCTCCGCTATGGCGAAGGCGTCAGAATCCGACTGTCCTATAATTAAACCAAGCCATATGATAACGATGTTTCGACATGATAAACGTCGGCTATAAGCTAAGACCATTATGGTTTCTTTCTTCGATGCATGTCAAAGTGCATGCAAAACCGCGATGTAGATTTTGCAGAGGAGGAAAATGGTAACGTCTTTTGTACCTTGGATGAATGAGCAATGAGACTGAGAGAATGAAGAATCCATTGGGAAAGGAATACCTTTGTTCACACTACTATGAAATATAAATTTGATGCACCTACCTCAACACAAGAGCTTCTATCTGTATCATTATTTGTTTGTAATGTAATGTGTAACTTTTTCATGCTCAACTCTACAACCGCAATAGTCTATAATTTAATTGTAATTGTAATTGTGTGTGTATCTCTTAGCATAGGGAATTGAAAAAGACAAGTTTTTCTGCACGGGTATTTCTGAACCAACTGTGGGCCTTTTCCTCTATCTCTATCTTATAGTAGTTCTACTTGCACAGGGTGAGTTCAGTATTAGATGAGGCCGTGATTGAAGTGGACGTGTTTGTGAACAATGAATATAAGCGATTCTTGTTATAGCCGTGACTAAATCCTCATCACATCACACAATGACTGTACTCAGGGAAAAGGAACGTTTTGGCTTCCTAACGATTGATTTGGGATTCAAGCTTTCCTACGTGATATCAGTTGTAAGGGAAACATACATTTTTTAAGAGTGTCAAATTTAAGAAGTCCGAAAGATGGACGAACATGAAAACTACCGGGAAGGTTTTCTCCGATTCGGTTGCTTCTACAGTGGGGGTTATTTGTGGGGCGTTTAACAAAAGTGTGCCTGCCTGTAGTGCTTCTTGAATTTGAATTGGTCCTTTGAGGAGGGTCAGGAGAGAAAAGAGAGTCATTCAAATGACTGACTAATGAAGTTTTTGTTTATGAAGATACCAAAAAAGTGGTATTTCCACTTTGGTTATATTTGGGCTTCTTCTTGGCCTTTGGGCTACCTACGCCTTGTTGTCGTTTTGGTTTTCTATTCTCCAAGAGATTGATATAAATATGTAAATATTTTATACGGGATTTCCGTGACTTTTTTTTCTCACTGATGAGTGTAACCTTCATCATAACCCCCACAATGTTGCAATGCAACCGAAATCGGAGAAAACGCCCAGAGTTTTGTTTTCCATCGACCTTTTGAAAGTTGAGCATGTATGACGTAACTAACAAAACACTTCTTTGAATATACTAGCTTTGGGGGATATGGTCTTTCCAACACGGACTCAGAGGCATGCTTTCAGCCGCCACAGAAGAGGAAGTTGTCGCAAAGTTCGGACCTCACTTTCGTGAAAGGAGCTACGTTGTTAACGGGGTTGCCAGTTTTTTTGCCGGTGGTCCAATTGTGAACCAGTCCTACGCCTTGAGTAAGCTAAGAGAGAAGGACTATAAAATTAGACAATTATTAACTTGAACTCTGTACTTTTTTGTAGGCTACATGCTGTTTGAGGGTTGCATCGACTTTTGTGACGTGTTCGTAGGATCCGGCGTCATCCTCACCGTCCCTCTCTTCTTCCTTATTTTCTGGAGACAATTCTTCAGCAGTGAGGAACACCGACTGTCTACCTCATCCCTGAAGGGAAGGCTCAAGATTTGGTTGGCCCCTCTCCTCTTTGGCTGCTGCTTTTACTTGATTGGGTTCATGACGGATGCGGGGAACATGATCCTCACCCTTCCCCCGGAAGCCCATGTCAACGGGAAGAGGAAACTAGCGCTTCGTTACCTCCTCTGGGTCATCCCTACGACCCACGTCGTCTTCAGTTTCCTGTGGTATTGGAGATTACAACTTGAGAAGGAGGAGGATGAGGAGAAGAATCCCCCTGACCCTTTGCCTTTCTTCAGTCGCTGTAGTGAAGTTTGTTCAGTCACATCCTTTGGATGGCATATATTTTGGGTCCTGTTCCTCATCGGCTTCATGGCCTTCTACCTTTCCTTCATGGTGATAGACCTGAGGTCACTTATTGTACAAAGGCCATCCTAGGAGAAATGCCAAAGTCTTCATAGATGCTATACCTATTTTCCTTAGTATTGTTATCCTCGCCATTTTATACTTTATATATATAAGTCTGTGTATGTATTCCTATTTAAACATATAGATTTGTTAAGACTGCCTTTTTTATAAATAGTTTTTAGGATTGCAATATCAAGTCAGTTAATAAATGAGTGTTGAAAGAATGTGCATTTTGCATTGGTTCTCTTGATTACTTTCGGGAAACTCCACACCACCGGCAGAAAATCTATCAGCAAAAAACGGTTCTTGTGGTGGGAAGCCATTGTTCTGTAGTGTTACTTGTGACTCACCCCATGAAATAAAGCAAGTCATTGTACGAAACGAACACTAAAGTAACGCGTCATGAGAGAATTACCAAAAAACAAAGAAGGTTAGTCCAGAAGAAGAATAAATGCGGAAAAACATGACTCGATGTAATTTCCTGCATAATTAAATTTTTCAGTATGTAACGGTAACAACAACAACAACAGTAGCAAGATGTTCTCGCGATTGTTAACGTTAATTTATTCCATGAACAAAGACATTCTTTCTCAATCTCAATGGAGCGTGGTAAAAACTATAAACATTGAACATAAACCGGGTTACTATGCAAAAGCAAATAAAAATGCCTTCCATGTAAATGTCATTCCCACGATAAGGACAATTCTTAAAAAGTAATTTTGTCATTTAGTTTCCGTATATACACACATACTGTAGAAAGAAAGTCGATACCGTTTATGAAGTATCATTTTACCCCTTTTTCTTATTCCCTTGCACACTTCCAATTATTTTTGCCTCCTGTGCCTGATGATGATACTTGATAAGGAAGTTCCGGTGACGTCAAGGTTTTTTTTCGAGTGAGTGATCAAAGTCTTTCTAAAACTTCTAGCGTTCTTCTAGGTACTTAGGCATCAGTTGTACAAACAAGAAAAAAGGCTGAAGAAACAAGAGTTTTGATTAGGTAGGAGGATAGGAAACGAGATTCAATACGGGTCATCCTCATCCTCATCATAATATGCATCATGCATTTCGCAGTTTTTTATGGGATTCCCCAACAAAGTTGTTGGCTCTGAAATTTTAGAAAATTGCAAGGTTTAAGACAGAATTTCCTATGATTAACTTAAGGCAAGGGGAATCGATTCTTTCCTTTTTTTCATCTTTTAATTTGCTTTTTCGCAGCATCTTGGAGAAGATCAAGAGCATGAATTGAATTGCACGTGGAAAGTATTATCTGAAATATAAAACTTTGACGGAATGATGCCTCTAAAACTCATTAGATTAGTCAAAGTCATATAAGTTTCGGGTAATACCACTATCATCATACAAGGTGTAAAAAATCATAATCTTTGGCCTGCGTTGTTTGATATGTAACGTATATTATGTAGAAAAAATAAAGCCATATTGTTACATAGTCCACCATCAATTAAAAGATAGTTTTACTTGCGTAAAGAGCTTCGTTCTTTCCTTAATCGGTGATACTAAATTCCCACAATTAATACTACATAACCAAATGGAACTTCATAATATGGCAAGTGCCGGGTGCTACATAACAAACTTCAATAACTTTATCAGTATGATTGCCCTCTGCTTTCATTTCGTTTGAGGAAAACTCTCGTGGAAAATGTTTAATCCACAAAATGTTGAATGTGCGAATAAAATGCTTATGTAACCACGACGGTTTTCTATACATAATAATTTACTGAAGGAATCCATCGCATTCATGACCTTTCTTCTTTACCATGGCACTCAAATTTTTCAAAAACATGACAAAAACAGAAATAGATAAGGTTGCCTTCTGATCCTGAAGACGCCAATGTGTCGAGTCGATATGAAATTGAAATGCCCCTTTTCTTCTGTAGAATATAGAAAACCTGTTCCTGGGACTTTCCGAAGATACTTTAAGTACCTATTCCATTCTCACCTTATTTGAAGAGGCCAATTAGGAACTAGTATTTTGTGATGATATGACTTCACTTGGCTAAAAAAAATCAGATTTAGAAAGGCATGAAAAACCTTAAAGCAATCAAAAAACCTAAGAAAAAAGATGCCGTATGAAAAACTTCGTCTCAACCTGCCTCGTCAGACAGACAAAGGCAACCGGGTGTTTTCTTCTCGCAGAGACAGATTTTAGACAATTTCTTTCATTTCAACTCCTCCAAAAAATTACACATTTTACTTAAAATTAGACTTAAAATGTCTCGAAGAAGGAAAGGCATGGTCTTTCCCCTGCTCCTGACCGTGTCTCTGACCCTGTCGTACATTGCCTTTTCCGAAGGGGCCGTGGCAGCCTTCTCCAGTCACCACCATCACCTCGGTCGAAGTGGGAGTCCTTCCAGGGAACGAGAGGAGGATGGGGCCTTCAGTCCCAGGGACAAGGGACACTTGTCCCCAGACGGAGCCGCTCATGACAAGGACTTTGATCATGAAGCCATCTTAGGTACGTCCCTCCCTCAAGCCAAGCTTTTTAGTCGACTAACTTTGTACCGTTTTTTGAAGGGAGCGCAAAGGAGGCAGAGGAGTTTGACAACCTCCCTCCGGAGGTGGCCAAAGCCCGCCTCTCCGTCCTCGTGGGGAAGATGGACCTGGACAAGAATGGGATGATTGAGAGGGTGGAGCTCAAGTCTTGGATCATTCGGTCCTTCCGCATGCTCTCAGAGGAGGAGTCCAAGGAGAGGTTGCAGGAAGTGGATGAGAATGAGGATGGGAGGGCCACTTGGAAGGAGTATGTTCAGGAGACCTTTGGACTAGACCTGGATACTGGGGATGTCATCAACGACATCACCGAGCAGCAGGTAGGCATGCCAATAATTGTCACTTTTTAAGTGTCACATTTATTTCGTAGATGTTCTCTGACGATCGAGCCCTCTTCTTCGCCGCGGACACGAATAAAGATGGCTACCTTGACGGGGTGGAATTCCTGTCTTTCACCCACCCCGAAGAAGACCCAAAGATGCTCCCCATCATCTACCAACAAACCCTAGATAGTAAGGATGCTGACAAGAATGGGGAGATTGATTTTAAAGAGTTCATTGGGGATAGAGGTAGAGGATTATACATACTTCAAAAACAAACATGCTTAAATTCGCTTGCTACTATTATGGGCATGTCTGCTCTCTTGCACTCCTCATTCACGCACGATAAGTAAATTTTGTCCTTTTTTCAAATTGCTTCTTTTTGCAGCAAAGTGTTTGCGTTTTTGCAACGTCGTCGCATTGATTTCAATATTTAAAATGTACCATTCTTGTAGGAAAAGACAAGGACAGAGAATGGCTCGAGACGGAGAAGGACAAGTTTGACAACGAATTGGATTTGGACAGGGATGGAGTCCTTAATCGACAAGAGATCATTTCCTGGGTCCTTTCGAGCAATGAGTGAGTAGCTATGGTTATAGCTCTAAAATCTATTAATGACGCTACACAATTTGTAGGGAAATCGCGGACGAAGAAACGTCCCATCTATTCGCCGCAGCAGATGACGACCACGACGACGTGCTTTCACTGGAAGAGATACTAGATCATCATGACACCTTCGTGGGAAGTGAGGCAACTGATTATGGCGACCATCTACATAATTTGGACAGATTTAAGGAGGAACTTTAGAAATTAACTCTCAAAGAACTGACGCTTAGCTTCAAAAGTATTAATTCTTCAAGATGCAGAACGATGTCACAAAGTAACAGAAGAAGTGAAGAAACTGCGGTAATAATAATCCATAAAGATGTAGTGCTAAGTTAAGTAACTGGTAGCTCTTTGACAATGCAAGCCAAGCCAAAGAAAGAAGAAATTGCGTGAAATAGGTAAGCCAATGTGACGACGATGAGTTAATTAGATCTAGGTCCTTAGAATAAGGAACGGTAACGGTGTCTTCCCATCTGTCTCCCGTTAATTACTTATCGTTATCCTCGGATGATGATAGTCATAATAGCTTTTAGTCATTAAGAGCTTTTAGTGCCCATTATTATTGTATTGTAAATAACTTTTTTATACTCTGAATGCAATGAACGTATGTAAATGTGTGTGTGGTGTGGTTGCCCTAGTACTTAATAGCGTTACCATAACATTTAAGTCCACCAAAGAGTTCCGGCCCGTTTGACAATGGCAACCACTGCAACCTGTCGAGAATGATATTATGAGACGATTGTACAAGAACACTAACAATGCAACTACTTTTAACTTTTTAATCACCGATGAATCTCCTCCCCTTTTTGTTTGTGTTTGTTTTAAGGTAAATTAATCAACGATCAATTATAGCAGCTAATTTTAATTATTATTAATTATTCGATGCGCTTAAAAGTAAGTCATTAATTTGTCAAAAACAACAAAAGACTTATTAAAAAAGTAGATCTAGACAATAATTGTAACCTTTTTGCAAATCTATATGTATGTATGTCGACACGCACACACATCTCTCCGATAATCGATTCTATAATTTCAGAAGTTGCGAATACATAAAAATAAGGTCGGTCGATGTCAGAGTCAGAGGTCTTTCAACAAACACACAGTTCAATCGATTTACTTTACTCGAACCACATATATGCATGCCAATCATCCAAATTTAGGACAGTCCAATTTCCTCTCTTTCTGACTTATTTATTCATATAGCTTTCTCTCCTCACTCAATTTCCTTAAAAAAAGAAAGTATCAATATCAATCATCGTCACACATGTCATAAAAAGGACAGACAGAATAACGATAAGGAAGGAAAGAAAGTTTTTTTTATAGGGGCAAGGTGACACTCTCACCATTTTCCATCAATGTCTTGGCAATTAATTATCGATATTTTTTATGGTGAATAATTAATGTACCCTCTATCCATCCAAGGGTAATTGGCATATGTGACTTGTGACATCGACATCGATTATCGGGCTTTTTGTGTCTGTCTAATTTGTGAACCGAACTGTAAGAAAAGTCTGTCTCTTTTCTGCCCATCTGCATCTGAATCAGCTCTGCATAAATAGATCCATACAATATGACGGGGAATCTTTTGGTGCAGTGCTGCTAAAAAAACTTGAACTTTTCCTTGATGAGACAAAATAATCCAAAAAATAAAAATTATGGACACTTATCCAACAGTGGCAGCAGTAGTGGCAGTGGCACCAGTCAATCCTCGTCGTCGTCACCGTATTCGTATTCGTCCCATCCAGAACAACATTTAATTTATTCTAATCCAAAATCAAAGTCGTCAATTGATAATCCAAAGAGTCAGAGTTATCATCCTCGTCGTCATCAAGAAGTCGGCACGGTGGAGCAAAGTCGGTCCTCAAAGTCTGCCTCTGAGCTCATCAACTCGGGCAGCAGCAACGACAAAGATAAGGACAAGGTAAGGTAGCCGGTTATATGGATTGACGTGACGATAATGACGTTATCTTGAAGAGATTAGGGAGACTACATTGTTTGTGTAGTCGATGATATGATGATGACGAGGAGGACGACAGCCTTTTAAACACTTTTTTCAAGTCGGTGATTCCAATAATGAGTCGAATATGACCGGTTTGTCGTCTTCTTCGTCGTCATTGTTTTAAGATAATCCCTCTGTCCTTAACCGAGGGTATCCTCATCCTCTCGTCGTAAAAATGAGACTAGGAAGATCAATTGTATGGAGTTAAATGCCTTTTTGTACGCTAAACTGACTTTACTTTCTTCTTTCCACCAGTCACAACACCCGTCGACCATCCCCCCAGACATGTGGCTCTCAGGGGAA
>JAQGCL010000324.1:0-15906 GCA_034699605.1 Isotomiella paraminor | reverse complement strand
TTGCTGGTCTGAATATTTTTGTAGATATGAAAACTTCATCACGGGTGCCTCGGAATACACTTCGCTGCACCCATCCGTTAAGTGCTGGCGTTGAGCAGCCGCTATGCAAAGTAAACTTACGTTTTGGAATGACTGTTCCTCCCGGTCGTCCGTGTCATTGTATCCTTCTTTCCAGAGTCGCGGGGAATCGACGTTCGCCGAACTGTTGTGCAGACATGGTAGAGTGTCCCACCTGTTGTAGGGCCTTCCTGGAGGAGGGAGGTTCACAAAGTTGATGACTGTTCCAATGTATCCGCCACTCAGAACGGTGGAAACCAGGAACCAGAGTCCCAGAATTATGCTGAATCTCGTTCTTTGGTTGAAGGTGGACGGAATTGGTGGACAGTCCTCGACCAAAGAACTCAGCAGGAGGAGAACCCCTTTTCCCACGTCAACGGTGTCCGAAATGATCAACCTTTCCAACAGTAGGACGGAGGCGGAGATACTCAGAAATGTGATTCCAAGTCCGACCCACAAATCTACGTTAAAGGGTATGTGGTAGATTTTGAATTGAAAATAACTTTTTTCTCTATCGCAGGAAAAGAATCCATACCCCACTCTAGCATAGGCAATGTTTTCCTCTCCATGCTGCGGAATCGCAGTCAAGCGCATGACAGGTCCTTCGTCCTCCGCGAAATCCAGTTGTCGTGACTGGTTTACCTTCTGCAGTATCTTCGTCATCCAGTGGTATATACACACTCGGAAAGATGCCAGCTTACGACCCTTTGGGTCGTCCCAGTCTACGTGGGCATCTGGAAACGTCCATTTTACGGTTTGAGAAAGCATGGGATGACTTGCGAGGATCGCAGTAATGCTTTTGTTGTCGTCAGTTAGCTTTACTTTGACCGGCGGAGGAAGGGTCCCTAGGATGATGTATTTGTTTCCAAACGGCGATCCTGTAATAACTGGGTAACGGTTAGATGAAAAATATAGGAGAGGTTGGTCACCCTCACGAATGCCCCCGCACAAAGGGGGGAGAAGAAGCAGAGCAATCATGGGCAATGATTTGTGTAGTTGCATTTCATAGTGCCACACCAATGGCTTGCCATCGTGATGGAAAACATTCCAAGTCCGCGATGTACCCATGCTCTTACATGGAATCACGAGAACAACCATGTTCATTCTTCGAGATCTTTTGATGGTGGTATACGAAGCGTAAAATGTGTGGATTGTTGGGTACGGTGCCACCACATCACCCACAAATTCCGCCATCGAAGTGAATCTCCTTCTTCTCAACTCACGTTTGTAACCCAAGGTCTTGCACATGGGAAAGAGGGCCAGCTCGCATCTCCATCCCTTCAGTTTCAACTCCGCGGACAACTGACCCCTGGAAATCTTTTCCTTATCTAGGTTTCGCCAAACAGTGGTGGGAGCTCTTGGGGGATGTAACTCATTTCTTCCCTCCTCCAGAACCACCATTTGCCAGCATGGATGGACTTGTTGATTGTTGTCGGCAAGGATTTGATGTAGATTGGGTTCCTCCGATGTGCCCCACTCTCCTTTTGCAATAATCGACAATGGAAGTTTGCATATAAGTGAAGCAGCAAGACTGGCTGAGATGAGTCGTATCATTCTTTATTGCTGGTGGAAGATAATCGTCGCAACTTTGATTACCCTTTGTGAATTCGATTCAATCATCTAGATAATGTTGCTGCTGCTTTCTTGATAGAATTTACTGGATTTCCAAAGTAGCTTCACCCCACGGCAGCTAAAGTTTATAGCGTGTACCTTATCTAAGCTCCATAGGTCACCGACTTTGATGCTGTGTGTCTCTGGTGAAGCTGAATACCTCATCTGCATTAACGAACTCAACTTACCAAAACTAGGTAAACCAATACCTTAAGCTCTAAAGCTTGATACAAAATGACCCTTCAACATGTCAAGTAAACAAATGAGTACAGATGCCAGTCTCACTGCTGTAGTCGATATCCATTACATTCGTCGAAATAATCATTGCTTCAGATAGCGAACTTCTCATCAAAGTATTCCTTAACTACTTTTTGCTCCATGTTGCCACAATATTCGTTTTCGGGCTTAATTTCTTTGCGATTCGTTGTTCAAGTATTCAATATTGATGTCAATATAAACATGAGGATTAATGTAGAAGTTTGTATCTATGAAATATAGACAATGCAAAAGAGAGAGAAAAAATAACGAACATTTTGCTAACTTCCAAAATAGGATTCCATTGTCCAGGACTTCATTCAAAGTTTTAAACAACTGAAACGTATTCCATTGTAAAAAAGCTAAGTCCCTGGAATTGAAAATACTCAAACTAAAATAAATAATTTTGTGATCATAAAAAGGATCTCACAATGTTACCTTTTTCTGCGCTTTAAGGGACGAGAAAATTTTCATCCTTCCGTCCCTTAAAGCGCCTGGTTGAAAGAAATATGCCCCTCAATTGCGCCTAAGGGCGTAGCATCCAGGAAATTGGGGTGAGGAAATTCAAGAATCAGCAGAAAATGTTCCCTTGTTAGCGTCCACCACCAAGGAACCGTTTCTAATTTTTTTACGGAAGATTTCATTAACCGTTTTGGTACGGGCGCCTATGCAAAATCCGTTCCAACCAAGCGTGTGTACAAAGTTACGACGATAAGATGGACGATTGCGCATCGCTTAGCGATTGACAATCCCTCCAATGGAATTTCTATCCACGAGAAGGGTGAGGTGAAAAATTTGATATTATGTAATCACATGGTTTTAGAATAGCGGGACAACTATTGTAAAATTCTGTAGTCTATAGGAATTAAATTAGTTTGAATTCAACATACTGTAACTTCACTCATCGCATTCTTCGGCTTCAGGGTTGCCCTCAGAGTTGACTTAGGTCCCTAACTGCGCAAAAGCATACTCGCTTGCAGAAAATGGATGGTAACTTCAACTGAGTCTATACGTAGTAGGCTATGTGTGTGTTTGGAAAGGAGATTTGTCATTGGACAAGACCTTTCAGAACGACGTCTTCAATCCTGGTGTTGCATCCTAGTATGGAATTTTGCTATGAATGGCCAATAGTCTGAATATAAGTCATATTTATATTTCTGCTTTGATTCAAATCAAGATTCCGAGACAACCTTTTTTAAACCATCAATTACTTCCAATTAATTAAATGTTTTTGGGGGTCAATTTGATAGAGATAATGAAAAACGCGGCAAATTTGAAAATGTTGCATCTTGCCCCTATGAGGCCCAATTCGACAAATTTCAAATGTGCTACAAAGGTTGCTTAGCTTGTAGAAATTTAGTGCTTCACCGATTTCGGTTACAAAGACTCATATTATAGATATTATATCACATTTAAGGTAATGTTTTCATAAGCGGTGGACAAATATCCTAAATAGTTCCATTGGTCGGCCATGAATCTTGATTGATGTTGGTAATCTGTGTCCACGGCTTGGATCATAATATTCACTGCGCTTCCTGACGGACCCAGGTTGACGTCAGCTTGCCAAAAGGCCCAGACCCAATTGAGTACCTCACCCTGCAAAAAATACACAAAAATAAAATAGCCGCCATGTGGACTTGAAACTTTTACATCGAGGGGTCCTGCCATCGTAATAGTTGTCCGTTGCCAGGTCATCCCTCCATCTGAGCTCAACAGTACTCGTACAATACCCCTGCCACCGCCAGAGTATGCGTAGCCTTAAAGAAAAGGAATAAACCAATCATTCTTTCAGACCTCTCAAAAATTTGTATACCGGACATGGTGACAGATCCTGCCTCCACACTGGCCCCATTCGCATGTGACGTGATATAAGAGGTGACTGGTAGGGTGTAGATTGGAGGGGCAGAATCAAAGACTACATTCCCTGCCGTTGTTAGAGGGTCGTACACTCGATACTGTTGTTGTTGCCATGGTGTTTGACTCTCTTCGGTGCTAACGATTAGGTTGGTGAGCCACTTGACATTTCTGAATCCAACAACCCCTGGCAGGATGACCCTGAACGGGTAGCCATGAGTCACGGGTAAGTCTTCCCCGTTCATCTGGTAAGCTACCATGGGCACGTAGCTTGGGTTCAGAATAATTGACATGGGGACGGATACTTGGAAGTTTTGACCATTGGCGGCGTTCACGTCGCTTCCTTGCATCTAAATAAAAATAAAATGAATTTCCCTGATACTGCACAACGTTAAATTGGTGACTTTTCACGATACATCGTAATGTTAATTTTGGGTATTTCCGAATAACTCTAATTATCTTCATTTACCAATAAGTGAAGACTTCCAGGATCACTGTAATCTTTCGAAAAGAACCCTGCAGCTGTGAGAATGTCCTTCAGACGGAAACCAGTCCAAACGGCGCTTCCAATCGCTCCACCAGCCCAAAGGGACCCCGAGACCGGTTTGACCGCATTCATCTCCCCCCTTCGATTCCCAGCGCATTGAATGACACTTGTTTGATTGATGGAACTGAATAGCAGCTTCATTTGATGCAAGTTAACGACAAGTCCCCACATCCCAGGTCCAGACACATTTAAAAAGTGAGACTCGACCGGGACAGGTGGAGGTGGTCCAACGTGGGTTCGGATGAAGAAATAATTGCTGAATTAGAGACATATTCTATTAGGCCAATGATTCAAGACGGTAAATTATGTCTGCTCACTTTGGAGTAATGAACTGGCCAGCAATCAGTGGGATTGGGGGTTCATACACGGGGGACGAGGACGTATGATTGATCATAGCGGGGTCAACAGTCCATGCTGTAATTTTGAAGACACATAGACGGTTTTCAGGAATGCCAATTGAAATGTTGAGTGTTTTTCTTACGCGGATAGGGTGTGGGAGGTGGACAAAGAGGGGGTAAAAGGCATGATGGGCCAGGTGGAGGTAGAACTGGTGGCAGCAATGACTGTGAGCAGGAGACCAGGCTTGCCCCACACAAAAAGATTGCAGCGAGAAGCAACATCATCTAGAATTCTATCCAACTTTTGTTAGACAAAAATGGAAATAATAAATCGCTTTTAATTGTAACTCCTCTACTTTGGAAATGAATGTCCACTCTCAGCCTCTGAATTATTAGTGGTCAAAAGGACATATCAAACATCGTCCCATACCAAACT
This sequence comes from Isotomiella paraminor, assembly GCA_034699605.1. Taxonomy (NCBI): domain Eukaryota; kingdom Metazoa; phylum Arthropoda; class Collembola; order Entomobryomorpha; family Isotomidae; genus Isotomiella; species Isotomiella paraminor. The sequence continues at coordinate 10,808 of JAQGCL010000324.1, read as the reverse complement.
GGATGAACTGAACTTTGTTAAGATCTTTGAGTTATGGTCAATGAAATTCATTCATTTGTCACCATTCATTCGGGCATAATTCTACACGGTTAAGTAATGTCATGTTCCGAAAGACACATCGCTTGCGAAACTGACTTTGACATAACTCTTGAAATGACTGTGAAGGTTTGAAGGTAAAGTTTACAAAATAACTTTTGGCAAGTTGATGGATTTCGCAACTTACATTAAGAGTTATCACACATCTTGTGTCCATCACTCGAGAAGCCATCGCAGAAGCCAAGTATGAAAGAACACGGCTTCATTCATAACAACCTCATCATATTCGATTCTGTAATTATTTGAATTAAATCCATGTTTGGAAAACGTGATCAAGTCATGAATTCAACTTAACCCTGACCTCGCTCTTGACTGGTTTAATGATATTGATCCTTGATGTATGCCTTGAAGGCGATGGATGAATTGAAAGGAGTGGATGAAACATGTGGCAAGATTATGGCATCTGATATATAAGTTAGCTTGATTCGCAAAAAATCGTATTACATAAACGCAGCCAGAGGTTGTATTCACGAATTGAGTGAACGGCTATGTTCATGTCTTAACAAAGAAGTTATTGTCCCGTTCCTGAACTGCGTCAGACCGGTTTTATGTATCAAGAGTTGTATTGAACTTGAATGAGTAGCTACTTGATACATTCAACTGGCTGAAAGTCAATCAAACATCGCACTGTTCTTATTTGAGTTATTTAATTCAACGTCATGGTCAACGTTCAAGACACCCACAAGTATAGTTCCACGACCAACTGAACAAAGGTACATTTTAACCCTGTCATTGCGTTAGTATGGAGGTACCTAAAGACGGACCCTGAAGCGTTCACGATTGACCATTTAAAGACTTATCTTATGTAGTGGTTCCATTTAGATCGTACTGTTTTAGACCGTAGCCATCAGAACTATATTTTACTTCTTTGAGACTTACAAGGGTACATTTAGAGGTGATTCTGGAGTACCCGGGTGAAAATCGTTATGGTGGTAGGCACATGTAAGAAACTAAGGGTCACATAATTATTTCCTTCCCAAGTACCCTTTAAGGGCCGGGGAGTTGGGAGCCTTAAATTTCCAAGGGTAATTTCCCATATAGAAGCGCCATTAAAACAGTTAACCAATGCTTAATTCTGGGGTTTCGCCAATACCCCGCTGTGTTAATTTGGGGATATTTCAGTAATTTTTGGTTGTTTGAGTTTTTCACATTTAACATTGGAAATTTAGGTCTCCCCACTGCCAAACCCTTAAAGGGTACATGTGAAAGAAATAATTATGTGTCCCTTAGTTTCTCACATGGGTCTACCATACCGACTTTCACCCGGGTACTCCAGCATCACCTCGAAATGTACCTTTGTTAGTTACCAGTAATTAATATACTTTTTTCTTAATCCCGCCCCCCTTAGATTTAAAGCAATACCTCCGTGGATACGGGCTGCTATTTACGAAACAAACGGACAGACGGATGGGCAGACGAAACACGACATGTACTGACTAAGAATACATAATTTATCAAAGCCACATATACAAGATTACCCTGTAACACTTCTTTTCCTTTGCCTATTTTTAGATTCAAGAAGACAAATCAACTTCCTTAAAATGTGGACGCTTGACTCTTTAATCAAAATGTTCAGGAACCTTCGTTTAATATGTATGCGTCTTATCGTCAACACGTTGGTTGTTTGGACACTATATTTAGTGTCACTGCAGAAGGGAAAGGGGATGGGGAAGGTTTTTACAATGAATGCAAGCAGCATGCTGAAAATGCTGGAGTTCAATGTCGTCCTCGCCGTAGGTTCGGAGTTTGTCAAAAAGGTTGAGTTTGTCAAAGATTGAGACATTTTTGTGGACACACAATTTCTATTGTTCATTGAAGCAGTATTATACTCCGGGGAATAAGACGCTGGACGTAATACCCTTTGGATTCTTCCTTATATACGCAGGACTCACATGCTGCCGTCCAGGAGGCAGCGTGGGCCACTGTGAGGGGTTTGACTGGACAAAAACCCTTGCAGAATCCCCTGAATTTGCCAAACCGTGTTGGAAGAAAGGGTGTGATAGTCACGGCTATGACTATCAGGTGCTGGCCAGGTCAACAGCACAGATCTTCCTATTCCTGGTAATTGACCAACTTCACGTGACTTGACATTTATTATGTTCGGAAAGTATAGCTTATTTTTCAGGCATTCCAGTGCTTAAGTATGAATTACGCCAATGTCAAAACAGCCGTTATAAAACTACGATAACATTGACCGTGGACGTTGGCTAACTGTTTTATGCCATTTTGGAATTTAAGGTTAACTGTTTAACAACAACGTGTACGATTCAAGTGAGCTTTAATCATTTGTAGAGCGTCCATTGTGAAGAGTATCGTACGTTTTCCATTTTTGTCAACAATAAAATATTCGTTATTCCATTTCCTAACAATTGGTGTCGTAAATGTCTCCGGCACGTCATGTTTTCAGCACTGTGATCCACATGTCCTCTATTGTGTCCGATTTTGGCCAAAAGATACACGTTGTACCGTCCGCGGTGCCCTCATCACTACTATCCTATTTTCACTAGTTGCCCTAGGGAATTTGAAATGTTTCACGGGAAAGTGTAATCTAGAAAATCCGTTGAAATAATCTACAAATTCAAAAAGTAGGACAAGGCATCCAAGGAGTGGAACGATTACAGCAACAAGCCAAAACATAGTCGACAATTGCAGAATAGACATTCCCGCTTTTGGAATTTTGTTACTCAATGTCGCGCTAATGCTGTCATACATCCATCTTCGCCACGTTCTCCACTCGGCAAGAACACCGCTCTCTAAAACTCCGTCAGATGCCTTAACAATTTCGTCCGCAAAGGTTGTATGTGGGTGTAAATATGTGGGTGGTATGTTCCCTTGTTAGTTGAGGTTACATGTCTAGCAAATGGCATATATTGAGCTGGGAGGGTTGAAGATTTGATGTGATGGGATTTGCCATGACAGACTAAATAAACTGCTGGTAGATTGACGATGAAAGGAGATAATTAAGTTTCCTATGCACCTCTGTCTTTGTTGGGGTTTTGATGACGATGCATTTTTCATTAAATTGTAAATCATGTCATATCACACTAATTTATTGTGAGTGAGTGCCGTGACCTACGTATATTGTTGTGGACATTTAAAAAAAGGTGTTGAATTGCTACTGTTGTTGGGAACGAGCCTAAAATGCCTGGAGCGAAATATGTTTGCCCATCATCTTGCATCCGTGTCTTTCAGCCTGCCACTGACCCAGACCGAGCCACACAAATGGTGTATGCATTGTAGTATTACTGAGATGCATATGTTTGTGGTTGTATAGCTGAGAGTATGATTAGGCACATTTCTCTGCGCAATTATCAGTCGAAATGCAGACCAAATCTGTAAAGTGCATTGAGTGGCATTGTGAGATACAGTTCCACTCCATATTTTCCAGTAGAGGTGGAACGGTATGATGATGACGCAAGCCAGTATACTACCTATAGCATGTATCGTATAAACATAGTGTGATTTAGGCCACAGCGCTGATAAAATAAAGAATTGCAATTCTACGTATCAAACAATTTACGAATGTTGGACACCCAATTTTAACTTCAAAGTTGAATGAAGAAATTAGGCATTTTATCTAGAAGTTACGGAGGACGGTTGACGTAAGGTAATTATAGGACGAGCAATTATGACGAAACCCACCCTTGGTAATGGATTTCCTATTTCCACAGCAAGTGATCGATCACATCGTAACTCATGACGTAAAGACCATAACTCAGTTTGAGTTAACCGTTATTTACTGAGCACTCTCAGATGATTAGTTTGAAATGGTGATTAATCGTGAGGTCAATATGGGAATCTTCTCTCAATTAAGACATCACTTTCCAGCAATTACATTGTCTACATTTAATTACGTGAAGCCATTACGAAGGTGGATGCTTTACCGCGATTTCAATAGATTACCATTATAACAGTCGTTGTGACGTGGGCTAGTCGCTTTAATTTAAGAGAAAGATTTAATTACAGATAAGACATTTCACGAGTCTAATTCTAGTCGGAGAACGAAACAACATACTCTGGAATTACCTCGAAGGTTCCACACCACCTTTCCAAAATGCTCTCCTCCAAAGTCCAAAACGTCGCGTCGAAATCTTTTCGATATTTGAGCTTGACTCAAGTCCTTCCCTTCGATTGGGACCCACACAACCGGACAATGAAGACTACGGAAAGTTGGGTCCAGACAACGGTGACAGTTCTGTACTTTCTTACAAACTACCTCTACGTCTCCTCCCTTCTTCACCAACTCTACAGAGTTGTACATTTGCCCCAAGCCAACATCATGGATATTTACTGGATCACAATCATGGGAATCGGTCACTTTGCCGCTAACGAAGGTGTACGGAGTTGCATCGTAAACAAGGAGGACTGGGTGTCATTCTACAAGGCAATTGTGGTACTGGATAAGCAATTTGATGGTACACAAACCACATCAAATCAGTACAATTTAAAGTTTTGTTATTCTGCCCAGATCTCCACTTTCCTAATCTAAAGCGTCAAAGACGAAAAGGAGAGAAATTGTCTCTATTCATCTGCAAAGGAAATGCAGTTCTCACGTTTTCCGTCCTGGTGTGTGTCACTCTTCTGAATGTCGTCAAACCAAGGGCTCCACAGTATGTGTACTACTGGTACCCAGAGGATGATGGGTCCTTGGCTTGGGTAATATTTGCAGTGGGAGAAGCATATGTGAAAGCTGTAGCAACGCCTGGTGGACTGTTCCTTCATGCATGGTTCACAGTGACGGTGGCAATGGAAACCATGTCTCTAACTGTTTTAAGGTAACCAATTTATTTATCCATGTCATGGCTTCATTTTATATCATTTCAGAAAATGCGGTGATAACCTCCAAAAGAAAGTACATCTCTTCCGAAGCCTTTACATTCTCAATCGAATGCACAACATGTGTTATCATCCTTCCGTCATCCCACTGAGACTGTTTCTTTTCGGCTCTTTTGGCATAGAGTCTGCAGTGTGTACCATGTTGTATCGCAGCAGGCTAACGTGGCTGGAATTTGGTCTTGTCTGTCAACTAGGTGCGGGAATGTTTCTTACCGGCGTCTTGTTCTTAACAATCTCCAGTGGGGTGCATAAGAATAGTGGGACGCTGATAAATTCGTTAAAGAGTGAAGCCACCTCGAAGTATTGGAGGAAGACAGTACGGTCCCTTGGACCATTTGGTGTGGGCTGTGGGCCCACAAAGGCGTTTACGTACAAGAGTACGTGGGAGTTCACCTCAATCGTTATAAGTGGGACTATGTCGACATTCTTCGCATTGAAGCGACACTGAAGAAAACTTTCATATTTCCTTTAATTTCTTAAAGCGTATCTCTATCTACGTCAATATATAGTCAAAACAGAATCCAGTATTAGCAATATCTGGCTCGTACTCGTCTGGGTCCTTTGGGTGACAAAACCATCGCCCATTAAATGATGAGCATTGCCGCATCCCGTTTGAAAGATAAAGGTGGTTACAATGTTTATAACTTGGATGCGTTGTTATCTCTTTTACGTGGACTTGAGCTGACACTTTGCTTTTTCTTGCCTCACAAAATTGTTTCTGTCATCCACCTCTTGTCAGTCATTGAGTGAAACTGAAACGGGACAAAGTAACTGCGTAGTTGCCAGGTTTGATTCTTTCCTGGTTAACTGAAAGCCCCGTAAACGAGCAAAATGTCATGTTGCATGTAATTGCCATCAATAAAACTGGAAGTTGTGGGCGAGACACTTCGAAGCTGGATACAAAATCAATATCTTTTTAACGTGGATGACGAATCGTTTTGTTTAGATTCGGAAACAGAGTATTTTGGCTGATGGACAACAGCAGGACGACGCACTGATGCTGGGGTGGGGATGCAGATGACAGAATTGCAATTTCCATTTGTGCGAACCAAGCTACTACATTCTTATCACAACTTACTCAAAAGGACAAATAGTTTTTTGTCTCGCTGGTCCGAATGGCGTTGGGAAATCAACCTTACTGAACGAGTATGCAAGAATGTGTATGGCGAAAAACTATATAGGGACGTTCTTATAGGGACGTTCTTTATAACGTCCTCAGGTTTCAAATTCCTCACAACACATTGGCAACTGTTGTCGGTGCAGATTGGTTTATTTTTTATCTACTACTTGAACAAATTTCCCGACTTACCGGCCCCAGTAACTGTGGGAGTTGATCAAACCTTTCAATGCGGTACATTCGGGTTGGATCTCCAGCAATGTTCACAAGTTCATTCACAGTTACTATCATGAGGACTAACGCGTTTGATGTGCAGTGTGAACGCATAAGGTGTAAGTACCCAATTAAACAATTAATTGAAGTCTCTTCTTGTCAATGCGATTGAATACATACCAAAGCCAGCTATCATTAACTTTCGTTGGGATATATTGGGTAATATATTTTTGTTGTAGAAACGTCGGTTACGTATCTATTGTATCACGAGCTATGTCAACATGTCGTCATGCGTTCAGTGTGCAATTTGTACCTTGGATGTCAAATCATCAGACTCATTCAAGTATACTATGATCTCATTTACGTTCAAAAGTTCCAAGTTAAATTATTGATTGAACTGAATTTCAATACGATTGTTTACATTGGTCATCGGATAATTCTGCATTTATTTTAATTTTACCCTAACTTGGAGCCATATAATGTTTTACCGTAACTATAAAGGGAAGCCGAAGCCCCACTGAAGATTCATGTTGTACATTGCAGTAACATTTCTGTAAAAAATGTGATTCTACTTTTTTTTGTTAATGCGGTAACCAAGGTTTGAGGCGCAATGTTTTGCTTGTAGTTGGATCAGATGACAACAGAATCACCCTCTCTTATCTGGTATTTGCTTTATTTTTTTCAGTTCTAATGAATCCTTTCTTCCCACCACAACGTTAGCTCCCAACAATCCACTGGTAATGCACGTAGTATAGTCTATTCCATTGGGTTACAATAAATTGTGCAAATTGTGTCTTCTACATTGTTGGTTTTGTAGTCGTCATGTGGATATGTCGGAACTGCAGGCCATAGCTCATGCATATCAAGCGGTCCTGGAGCTACGGATTAAGCTTTTGTTAAACACTGAATTTAAATGCTTTATACAAGACGTCATCGGCACAGCTGTCCAAACAGTAGCATAATATGTCGTATCACCATAATAAATCTATTTTTCTATACTTTTCAATTGCGGTACCAAATTAAAAGATGGATGAAAATAGAATTCTTCTCAATATCCTTAGTTTTTACGAATATCACCAAAGGAAAAGTAATGCCAAATGCAATTGATAAATGTACTTTGTTAATTAAAAAAATGAACAACACAATTCAAGCTTATTCGAGCATAGGAAGAGGGGGATTTATTATTCTTCCTAACGACAAAGAAGGTTTTATATTCATAAATGGAGAATACAAAGAATCGAGAATACACATCAATGACATAATAACTAACCAAGCCAAAGTTTTAAAACGTTATTGAAACCTTTTTTGTATTTTGTTTAACTTTTGTTGACCTATATTATATTTACTGCACTTAAAATACCATAAAGGTACATAAAAAATAAACCAAAAATGGAAACTACCAATTTAATCATATCATTCAAATCAACGGCTACTTTGCGCAATATAATTTTATTCTGTTTACATTATTTACAATCACCCCCCAGTCGTCATTCGGCAACCCCACTCACCTATGTAATGAGCTCATTGAAATTGTCCTTCAGATAATCATTTACGGCTTTCTCCTGCTTCACCACCCCATACTTCTTACATACTTTGATAATTTATACTGCATTTGACACGTTTGCTTTTTCTAATAACATGTATCCTGTATATTCTTTGAGCAATTGAAACTCATACATTTCAATTTCTTGGATTCCAGCTCAGGTTGTTGACCTAAAAAATGTCTGCTGTGTAAATGTTACGAATGAGCATATGTACGTATAGCTGTTAAATTTATGTTGTTAAGAGTGATCTTTTCTACTTCCTCTGTTACATATTGCATTAATCGATCTATCAAGTACTGTACTCGATCAAGATATAATCCCTTGATGTACAGGATAGTACTTGCCGACAGAAGAAACAAAAGTGCAATTTGTACCTTTCTTACTATTAAGAAGATGCAGAAGATTTGTTTATGCAATGGAGTTGCAGAGAATTGGTTATGGATCTTGTCCTTCTTTTTATAGAATTCATATGGAACATTTGTACAGTACTACAGTTTTATTTAATTGTCAGTTTATCCCGTGTGGCAAAGCCCTTGATAAACGGATCGTCCCAGTCAAACAACGTTGTGTAGCCAGATGACCTTTCATCAGCCCGACCTGAATGGACGAACCCCGCTATATCAAATCGTGCAAATCATAAGAAACAGTGTAATAATAACAGAGTCATGAGTTATTACATTTTTTGAATATCTTTTTGCGGTGGTGGTAGTTACTGGTAATGCTGTAGGTAGTTTTAGTTGATAGGTAATCAGCTACATGTGACTACATGACTTGACTAGTCTTTGTCACGATTACCTGTAATACCGGTAGTTTTTGTCTGAAAACAGCAATGTTGCACATGATTTTTTACATTACGAGCTGACCAGGCGGATGATCCATCCGCACTGCGGACTTGATTGAGCAGAGTAGAGAAGGTGTGTAGTCTGCTGTGTGTGGTGCATTTAACCACCACAGCTTGCTCAACTCAGCCACCACTGCTTTTCTCCCCTCATTGGATTAACACATATTCGACAATAACATACGAAATTTAAAAAGTGTTCATTGTGCCGCTTGCATTGCAATACTTCACTACTCGCGAAAATCTGACTTTGTCTCCTTGTCGGATTTTATGGAGAAGGGTTTCAAAATTTTTCTCATGGATGGAACACTAAATGGTGTCACTAAATGGAACACTAAACCTGGTGAGCCTTCACTCCATAACCGGTACGCAACAAAATTACGCATAGAAAGCATTGGACAGCTATGAAAAATAATTTAGCGGCTGCTGGGCATGAAGCTAAGGACTTAATTTGTGACATTTGACATCATTTTTAAATGTGCACAAAATAAGCGAGCGAGAATTCCGAGCAACACATTGAAAACACGTATTATTACACTAATGGAGTGTGCTATTATCCATTGACGTCAGTCCAACTATTTCTCTGGTTCAATTGTGTGTCCCAACCGGTTCCACTCTGTCAAATAACCCGTCATCCTCACGGTTAATGCAAGAGGGCCACCAGTGCACCATCTACAATACAATCGTTCCCCTACTGCGGGACCCAACCATAACCGAGATCCACAAATCGAACCGAAGCAATGAAACGAAAGTGATGTACTTCCGACAGAAAGTGTTAGAATTTGCTACAGCACTGAAAAAACAATGGTTCCTGGTGGCGTTTTTCTTCCGCATTCCTTATCGCAAGGCATTGAAAAGCTTCAATGCGACACTGAACGATGGGGCAGACAAAATTACCCAAGAAGTTAGCAAGTCGTCGTTTTGGCAAAAGATAAATCTTCTAAGCGCACTCCCTTCCCCTTGGTCAGTTTTCGAAATATCAAAGAAGTACAAAGTCTTGCGGCATATCGCTTGAAAAGCGGTTAAACTCATTCCTTTTGATGATGCTCATCCCTAAGAATAACGTAGTTTTGACAGTCTCTGTGAACTGATACTAGAGTGGTTCATGCAAGACAACGTTATAGAGAGCTTTCAGGCAAAAAGGACCTAACCATTTAATTGTCAGGGAAAAAAGCCGAACTAATTGAGTCCTTGAACATCGTTAACTACAAAACAATCTTGGAGGCCAGTGTCTGCTTTGTGGATAGCAAGCCCTGCACGTTGGAGAATTGTCCCAACTGTGGTAATAATAGTAGTAATAAAAGTACTAATAAGTAGTCAGAAAGAGAAAGTGCACACACAACACACTCATGATTTTCACCCGGCATGAGTCGTCCGATGAGCTTGTGAAGCTGACGACGTGAGCCATAAGCGACGAATCCGACCATAACACGGACGTATTGTATTGTAAATGTAGACAAGATAATTGTTGGAAAGTGATGTAACTCCAATTGACCTCACGATTAATCATCATTTTAAATTAATTATCTGATCATGAAATAATGGTTAATAAATTGAGATGATGTTTACGTCATGAGTCACGATGTGCTCGATCACTTGCTGTGCAAAAGAGAATTTCATTAACAAAGGTGGGTTGCGTCAAAATTGCTCGCCATAATTTACTGTATTTGCAGGTATTGACAACTAGAACGACACTAGTACGACCGGATTATGCCGTGTTAGTCTACAAGTGTGTCATGCTACTCGTCTTCCTTCTACAGTGTAAGGCGTACTATACAACTAACCAGGACCAGCTGGAGGCGACAACAGTAGACATGTTGGTCCAAATGACGCGTGAAATTGGCCGGAGGCAGTCACACTTGACGCATTATGCGATAAAGACGAATTACCTCCCCAATAAAATAAAAAAGGTGTATAAATGCACAATCTGTCTTGCTATATGGGTTACTAAGATTGTTATGATAATGGAATACAGGTTTATTCCGTATAACGTCCCCATGTATCAAATTCTTTACAATACATTGGCAACTGTTTTAGGTGCAGGTTGGTTTATTTTTTATCTACTACTTGAACAAATTTCCCGACTCACCGGCCCCAGTAACCGTGGGAGTTGATCAAACCTTTCAATGCGGTACATTCGGGTTGGATCTCCAGCAATGTTCAC
>JAQGCL010000323.1:0-15913 GCA_034699605.1 Isotomiella paraminor | reverse complement strand
TTTTAGAACTGAGGAGGAAATTGTGGATATTCATAGCATTTCAGACTCAACGGATGGATTCCCATTATTAGCACTACTGCCACCAGCTTTTTTATTGTTGCTTTCCTTGGACACTTCCTTGTAGTTCATGGGGCCATAACTGTACAAATTCTTATAGTCTGAGTCAGCATAATCCAACTCTGCAGTCGTGGGTCTGTAGGGCTAATAATGATACAAACATTCATCTATAATTCAACTTTTTTTAAACAAAAGTGTACAAAATCTGTAAACCAACAACACTGCAATAAAAATGTAAAGTTCAGTCAATTATAACTCTTGATTATGTATTAACTAATGATTAGTCTGGTATCAAGCTCAAATCAATAAACATAAGAAAAGTACAAAAAAAAACTGCGATGGTTCAAAAGGATAACGCTATGATGATGATAAGATATAACACTGGATAATTCTCAAATCTCAAAGGTAAAACATTCAAATTCAAACTTTTCCTCACTTCAACTTGAACCACTTTCATGAAAGCTTTATATATCATAATTGTAAGTAATTAAGGATATTTCCGCGAGCATATTTACAAAGACGGCTGGACGCTGAACAAGGACCAAAGTCATTCTTTGTACAAATATAAGTAATTTTATAGATGTTTATATATATTTAGAGTAGTACGATCAAACAACCCTAGAGAATCACATAAATACATAGCATTAATACATACATAGATTGTTAGGATTTAGCAAACCGTGTAAACTACAACTTGTATGATCATCTCTTGTATGATTGATTGATTAATTATGATTAATTAATATCTTTGGTATTTTTAGCTGCATTCTCATCTGAACCAACTCTCTGTCAGACAACAATAATAATATGCCCTGTGATATCGGGGCGTTTTGTGCGTAGGTGGATGGATATCTAACTAAGATTAAGATTTACAGTGCGGTGGGGTAACGTAAGACAAACTTGTAGTGCCGTTAAATCCATACAAAAAAAATCATCAATTATTATATTATTGACTGACTAAAAAATCTGCGTTCTGTTGTACTAGGGTGTAGTATAGTAGTATTTAATATTTGTAAGGGAAGCGGTTACAAAAAGGAGTCCCTCTGTCAAACGTTTATCTCATTCCCACGTATGAGGGGGAAAGCGGATCCTGGATTGATGATGGGGATGTGAATCCCTCCGTTCCTCATCTCATTAGTATGGCCACCTCGCTTACTAGCACCACCCTCGCCTGGGACAGACCCGTTGTGTTGGAGAACGCCATGACCATTGATGTGTCCATTGCTGGGTCGGACATGGCCATTATTGGCATGGCCGTAGAGGAGATCTGCATGCCACATTTGTGGAGGTCCTCCACCTCCACCCCTCCTGTTGTTCGTACCTCCTCCAATGTCCATGATGTCCGCCTTACTACTATTACTCCCTGGATGGCCTTGTTGTTGCCTCCCCTTCCTCTGGAGGGAGGAGAACAAGTCCGCCTGGACGCTGTTGGAGGGGAAGGTGCGATGGGTGGTGGCATACTGATTGTGGCTATGGTTGAGTGGGTGAGGTTGTTGCTGGTGTGGGTGGGGATGATGGTTCAAGAGGCCATGACTTGGATGATTGAGAGGGGCGAGTGCCTGGAGCTGGTGATGACTAAGGCTACTACTCCCATTCCCCCCAAGGGTGTGGCTTTGGTGGACATGGTGTGGGTGATGATACTGGAGGGAAAGTGGGGTCAGCAGGGTCTGTGGTTAATGTACAAAAGTATTTACAAAAGGCAAACAAACCCTTCATTATTTGTGAGTGATACAACCCAATTTCATTTTGCATAGACAAATAGACAGCAGCAGACGTGGAAAGCGTTTTTAAGCAGTAATAGAGGCAATTACATTCTGCAATAGATAATGTGTTTCTCATACAAAAGTCAGACACAAAATATGTTAGTATAAGCAATATGCCTGCCTCTTGTGTGGTTTTATAAAATTGTATAAGAAGCTTGAGGAGGAAGGAGGAAAAACTGTGTAAAGATACAAAATAATAAAGGCAACTAAATGACTAAGTGACGAGAGACTACACCTCATGTCTAGGCGTCTTTTTGGTGAACGGGATATTTTGGTAGACGTGACCCATGTATTTGGTGAGGGTCTGGATCCTTGGAGCAGCCATCGGAACGGGTCTCACGGACTTGGTTCTGTTATTGGTGGTATTGGAGAAAGTGGATGAAGTGAGATATGCTTGGTCATTACTACTCCCAGTCTCAGTCTCTTCTTCTTCTTCCTCATCCTCATCCTCGTCGGGAGGAGGGGGGATGATGAAGTTTCCAATTAATGGCGGTGGACATTTTGCCAAATTAGACGGCCCTCTACTCCTGCCTGCATCGGCAGGGCTGCCAACTCCTCCTGATTTTTTCCTCGAACCACCTACAATCGTGGCAGTGGATGATGATGATGATGAGGTTGGGGCTGGATTTGTACTTTTCCCGATACTCGAAGAAGGAGGCTTAATGGACGTCGTGATTGAGTTGGCGGACGTGGGTTTGGTACTAATGGGTGGTTTAAAGGAGGAGGGGTGGTGGACGAGGAGGTAGTTATTAGGTCTCGGTCCAGTAATTTTATTAGCATTTTTATTGGCAAGGGTATTAGCAATGGTTATAGCCTCCAGTTTACTATCTTCAGCAGGATCAGGAGGAGAGGACGATGAAGGTTTGTTGGAAAGGTTCTTTGGATCTTGATTTGCGGTGTTTGCTTTATGACCACCAACACCAGGAGCAAAGGGGTTCAAGTCAGACTCATTCCCAGATCCAGACGATTTTCTTTCAATGGAGTCCAATGGAGACTTGGCTCTGGGAGGAGGTGGAGGAGGAGGAGAGGTGAAAGAGGTGGAAAGACTAGAGTCACTAAGGAAGGATGAGGAAGAGGTGAGAGTTTTGGCGTTGGCAGCTGCAGCAGCTGCGGCTGCTGCTGCCATCACCTCTGGCAATGAGGGCCATCCTTTAGCCCCATACTTCCCTCGGACAGAGCGGAAAAGGATTCTCGACGTATCTGGGGTTCGGAATGGACGTAGAGAGCCGCCAGAGACGGTGGCAATGCGTTGAGGTTTGACAGTTGCGAGTTTGACGTTGGAATTGTAAATGCAAGGAGACTTTTTGTTGCATTTGGGGAATGTTGAGACGGAGTATGGGAAAGCTTCCTCTGAGGAGTTATTGTAGTAGCTGCTGAATGAGGGATTGGGAGGTCCTCCACCTCCAGGTTTGATGGGAGTGGACGTCTTGGGGCCTAGGGACTCGTCTTTGGATGGTTTGACGATGCTCACGGGTTTTGGGAGTGTGGAGGAAGACTTCAACGTGGAGGTACTACTGTCACCATTATTTCCTGCTGCTGCTGCTTCCAGCTCCAGCATCATCATCATCTTCTCCTTTTGACTCCTCGTTGACCCGTAACCGGAGGATCCTGTGTGACTTAGCTCACTTGGGGGCCTTGTCTGGCCCTGATGATTATCTCCTCCCTTCGACGATGCCTGTTGTGTCTGTGGTTTTGACTGGGTCCGTTTAAGAAGCGATTTTTTTAAAACAACAAACATGGATGGAGGGAAAGGCGTGTGGAGATGAGGCAGGGGGACACAAACCAAGAAATAAAACACAAACAAAAAGAAACAAACCAAAGTTAATACAATTATGTAAATGAATGACTGGATGAAGCATTTTAGAATTTGTGTTAAAATCAAAAACATAAAATATAAAGCCTTTTGGCAACATTTGGCTCAATCATCACAAGTCACATCATCACTGATTTTTTTAGGCATTAGTTGTTGTTTGTTAGCTCAAATAAACTCAAAACCTCTGATGATGAGTCTCATTACCTTTGACTGAGGGGAGGCTAGGCCATGGAACGGAAGATTTTCATAGAATGCTTTGTTGTCATCCAGTAAATCTCCTTTGCGATGAGCAGGACTGGGATCTGTGGGAAAACCATCATAAGATGACAAATTAACAACAATCCATCTATTGGACATTGGATATAATCCCATCATCATAGAGTTTATAATAATTTGCATAGAAAATTGAGAGAATGAAGCATCATACAACAAAGAGTGTGTCATGCTCATATAATCCTTAATGAAGTGATAGTGATTGACACAAAAAGCAAGTCAAGTCTCAAAAGACAAATCCATTCACCAATCACAAAGCCAAAGGAAGTTAATTTGCATTCCAATTTCAACCACTAACTAACTAAAAGCCCCCCAAGTACAAGCCACACTAACAAACAAACAAACCTTTGGAGGGCCTTTTCCGTTTCCTCGTCCCTGTGGTAAGGATTGGCGTAACGTCTATATATTTAAATGAATGTGGGTTAATTGCAAATCAAATGACATCAAAGCACACACACAAATCAACAAGGGGATGTGAAGAAGATGAAAGCCACACAAGCAATTATAGGCTATCTTTTGTGAATTCAAACGGAAGTAAAATAATAACTCAAAAACAAACAAATTGGGAATTGTGGCATAAAGCTTTCTCCACGTTGATGATGTTGTGTATGACTTTCTTCATCATTTGATTACCCTTCGTCGTCCTTTCCAGGGTGGACGTCCTCGTTTGAGAAGGACTCGTGGAGGAAGCCTCACCATTCGGAAGGGTGGACATGGAGTGTTTGGTTCCATAGCTGAAACCGTTGATTGGCTTGACGCTCTTTCCCAAACTACTCAGGCCGTTTACATGAAGGTGAACTCCGGGCTTGATTGGCCATTTGGGCTGATTATTACCTCCAGCACTGCTTTCTCCATCTCCAGGTGGTTGTGCGTTGGAGGAGGATGAGGGGTCTGGAGGCTGCTGCTTGCTATCAGACTTCCGGTCCTTGTCTGGTTGGGAGGAGGAGGAGGAAGGAGGACTCGGAGGGGATGTGGGTGGAGGGTTTGTCGTCGTGTCGTTGTTGGAATTGGCGTTGGTGTTATTATTGTTGTTGTTATTATGATTATTACCACTTGCGACAATAATCGTAGACGTCGAGACATCCTTCCCATCCGGACTGTGAAAGCAAAGGGGGCAAACGATAATCATAAACAAATGACTTACAAAAAACAAGGCAAACTATGCAATGCAATGAAAACAACTTTCACTATACTTCTTCACACACAAAAGCATTATCAAATTCCTTTTTTGTCAATCCACGGAATCACCACATACCTACTTAAAATTATGGCTCCAATGCTGTCAATGCTTATGCAACAAATACCAATGCTCATTCCACGAGACACAGCCATTTTTATAGATAACATGCAAAGATTTTTCTTTGTGTACGGGCATTATAATATGCATGCACCGGAGGAACGTCCTCCGTGAGATATTTTTGAGAGAGAGATGTATAAAAGTATGCAATGTTAATATAATATCTTTGTATCATGGTTCAACATTTGAACATGTATAGCGATCATGGTCATTGTTAACATGTATAACAAGAAGCGAAAGAAAGAAATATGTACTGGTATTCAGAGAGAGAAATGTCAAAAAGAAAAAAAGGACATAAGAACTTGAAAGAATAAGGCGGATAATGAAATGCTTTTTTACATGGACAAAAATCAAAGAACAATGATTGAAGAAGACTAACAAAAGGAGAGAGACAGGAATAGTAGTTTTTATAGTAGTTACGTTATTTTGGGTCCATTTACCTGTGAAATGGGTGTAAGAGGTGGAAGTGAAATTCGTAGAGAGTGATGGAGAAGCGTCATACGTGCTAATGTAAGGTGTTCTGCCCTCAGGACTATAATGCGCATAAGAACAGAGACAGAGAGGTTTATGAGGTATAGATTAATTACGTCATTACGTATTACTGGACTTCAGAGAGGTGTCACAGGACATTATGACAGTACATACACAAAAATTAAGATACCTATACACCTACTTTCTACACTCAACTTTCACTCGATTCTGCTACAAAAAGATGCCGTATTGTTTGCATATATTTTCCGTATGAAGTGATAATGATATGATATGATATGATGGACATGTCATGTTTGTACCATTTTTGACTTTGTGTCTGTATCTTAATCCTCCTACAATTTTCGACAAAAGGTTGACAAAATAAAGGTTGACTCATTCACGCACACGTCACGTCACAAAAAAGGTTTGGTTGGAATGTGGCAGATTATACTTTTATACTCATTACTCATTCATCTTTTTTTGCAAGCAGCTTATGGAATTGCTAAAGACTAGGTACTTGCTTTGTTTTACTTGCTCTGGACAAACACAATTTATAAGTCTATATTCATCTGACATGACATGACATGACATGACACACACAGGTGGGACAATTATATAAGAGAGTGAGAGACGAACGAACAAGGGGGACACTCATAGGTATTTAAGGGGTGACAGAGAGTAGTAACTACTCTTGGGGGTTGTAAGTGAGTGAGTTTGTTTAAAGATAATATGCAACAGCACAGTACAGAATTATTAATGATGGTTTTTTTTGCAACTTACAAAATTTCCGGTCCATACAAATTTACAATGAATCGTTCGTAATCAATCTCACTGCGGGATATATAAGAAAAAACAAAGATTTTTCCTTTCGTTCATTTCAAACCAAACCTAAAAATGATTACTTTGACTTTCATTCTCCACTAAATGACTAAAAAGTGTGCTAAAATCGTATTTTCATAAACATTTTGGTCTAAACATCAATGATGACATGGTTCCTAACACGTCTACCATATGAAATGCATTCAAGTATAGTTTCCACAACCGTTACACTCGCATTGCATAATGTTTTTTTAGTGACAAAAAAGGGTTAAAAAGTTAGTACTTACTTTTGTCTTTCCTCCGTCCTCGTGTGATGGTCTGCACACAAATTGAACACTGTTAGTCTTACTGGATTTTGTTTAGAGGAGTGCGACAACAACAGAAGAGGAAGAAGAAGGCCAACGGCATGCAGGGGTAGGTGGGTGGGGCAAAATGAGGTTCAATCAAGTCAAGGAAGAAACCAAATAAAAGAAACAAAAGGTTGAAATTATTTAAACTAGGGAAGAAAGAAGTTCAAAATTAAAGTCAGATTGAGATTACAGTTCAGAGAAATCTTGAAACATGCAGCAAGCTTAGCTTGTAGCGTAAAACTTTCACCAAAAAAATGTTCTTTTATCTCTGCAAAAAAGATGAGATGGAGAAGAGGTAGAAACACCCAACGCTCATAAATTAATCAAGGAAAAATCGATGGGGGTGTTGGAAATTGACAAATGACCTCAATTTTCTTATGACCCGGTATTTTATTTTTGTCGGACGGACCGTCCGAAGGGGGAAATTTATCTCCCACTGTCATACCGCCAAGAATGTCATTACTTAAGAAATAATAGCAGGAGAGAGAGAGAGAGAGAGGGAAAGCGTCTTCATCTTCCAAAGTGTTGAGGAAGATACGATAAGATGGATGGAGATGGCGATAGGAGGTATTTGGGTTAGTGGAACTTCTCTAGAGAAGGGGTACGTGACATGACACTTTACTTTGAGCAAAACTTATGAGAAAAGAGTGGGAAGACGGGACAAGACAAATATTCTACATACGTAAAGCAATAAGGGAGAAAGGAATTGAATTGGAATTTGAGATGGTTGCAAGAATATATAAGGATTAGAAAAAATGCTTCGAAGGAATCCACACAGTAATTGAGAGCAAATTGCGATCGTCCTTTAACCATTAAATTGTGTGAGAGAGAGCAATTGACAGGAAATGGGGCTGACAGACAGGGACAAGTGTCTTCAGTCGTGTAATGATGCTAATAGAATTAATTGCGGTGAGGTCTTGAGCATTAAGACACTTCAAGACCTAAAATGTCTCTCACAATTTCCAATCACTCAAAAAAAAGGAAAGCCAGCAAAAAGTCAAAGAAAGCAAGCATTTGTAATAAAGATTTTTTTTTCAGAAAGAAAAGGTTGAAGTGAAAGAATACTGTGCAAGAAGACGGATCGGAGCATCTTACATTTTTCACTCATCCTTCGGCGTCTGCAGACCTGGAATTGGGAATCATTAACAAAAATGAGCAAAAGACTTTGGGAGGTATAAAAAAAAAAGAGGACGACATACTAGAATTATGATGATGCAGGCGATGAGGAATAGAACAATTGCCACTCCTACCACGGCCGCAATAATGATTATCTTGTCATCTGACAGCTTCCTTATCCAACTCCCCGCTATAAAAAGAAGAGGATATTGAAAAAGCCATGATTATTTTGTTCATAAATTTTTGACTTTCACAGCCGCATTATAGTGTAATTATTATGTGCAAATAATGTGCACCTACAAAATAAATGTCATTCTCCACTACTTTTCTAAAAGAGCATGCAATGTAATCTGATTAGTTCAAGCAATGTTTCAAAATGTGTTAGTATCATCTAACTATCTATCTATTTGTAGATTAAAATGTCAATCAAAAATTGTAACAAAAAAATGAGAATCTATATATTGAGAATTGAGTTGTATTTTTTTTATACCTTGCACTCTACTACTTTTCTCCAGAGAAGCTGGTCATAAATTAACACAAAAACGTGATTAAACAACAACAACAGCAATTACCACACCACCACCACAAAAGACTCTCTAAATGTGTAGACTTTTTGGGCTAAGACCAGAGACCACATCAACAACAACAAACTAGTCAAACTACGGCTGGTGTACAAGTGTGTGTGTGATATTGTTAATAATAATAATAGTAGCATCAAAAGTTTCTGAGAGAGAGAGAGTGAGAGAGAGTCTTTCTTTCTTTCAAAAACACAGGGGCAAAAATATAGGCTTGGGCTCATTGCCTTTGATTACATGACTTTCATATGAAAGTCATAAATCATTTTGTTGCTCTCTCTCTCCTCTCCTCTGAAGAAGGAAATAACGAACCACAAAAAAGAAAGCAGAAAGAAAGGCTTACCTGATATGACTCTCTCACAAGGGGCCGACATCCCAACAGAATTATTAGCAAAGCATTTGTATTTCCCAAAGAATTCTGGGTTTGCAATCAGGGTGATGGTGGAGGAGAGTCCCTTGCTCATTACTTTCTCGGTGTAAGTGCTGTTATCTAACATCCATACAAAGTCCACGCCAGGAGGATTAGAATCCACTTCACAAACCAACATCATCTCATCATCCACCTCCTTGGGCGTGATGGAACACTCTGGAATAACTGCAATGAGGCAACATAATACAAAATATATGAGACAAAGTATCTCAAAAAATAAGAGTCTGCTTTGCTTTCTCCAAACATCACATTCATCACGTCACGTCAAGGCACGTCGTATCATAGGAAAAGTTTGGCATATGGATTATAATCATCATCATCATGTCATTATCATCATGACCAGGTTTATAACGATGAGAGGGAAAGTGTAAATCAATAAAATGTAGTGATAACCACTACTACATACATTGGACGTTGTATTTAGCCTTGATAGTCACACTGCCATGCTTGTTGTAGGCGACGCACTCATAGTCCCCTCCCATCTTCCGGGTGAAGGGGGTGCTGAAGAAGAGGACGGCGTTGTTGGACACGTTCTCGGTCCCGTGACGCCAGTAGTAGGAGGCTTCAGGGAAAGCTTTGGAGGAACACGAGACCTTGTCCGGAATCTCATTCTCCACCACATCAATCTCAGGTGAGGACAGGGTGATTTTCTCAGGTGGATCTAGAGAAAGCATACAGCAATTCATTAATTATGCATACCCACACACGTAACGTAGATGATGATGGAGATGAGATGATGTAACAACTTTCACCGCTGCTGACATGTGTAATAACGATACTGCTTTCACCATTTTATCATTATCATTATCATCATCATCGCCCTATCCCTCCGATTAACAACCCTCTCTCTCTGAACATTTTGTTAGTTTGAAAATGGAAAGTGTATAGAATTCCCTCTCCTGTCTGTCAATCTCTCTCTATTCAAGGGGAAATGAATGGGGTTCCTTCATTGGACTTTCATAACAATGTTCTTTCCTCTTGTCACACCGGTGCGTGTGTTTTACTTGCATGTGCATTTCTTTCTATACTTTCCCTATCGCGTGTCAACCCATCGTTACACCTTCCATCATGTAGTAGAGAAACATTTTGGACATTAAGTTTCTTTTCTGACAAGGAATACATAAAGGACCCATGTTGCAGTTTTTAGGAGCATTACTATTTGTACGTTTGAGCGTGAGCGTGTCGTGTCACCTAGGACAAAAAGGAACAATTGGAGGAGTTTTTCTTCCTTCTTGTACAAATGTGAATGATGGGGGAGGACAAAACTGGATATTTCATAGAAAACTACGGTTCTAGAAATTGCATAAGGCATAGCAAAAACACTATAGACTTACATTCAACATGGAAATGTGTCGTACTGGACACCCCAGCCCCAACACTGTTTGAAGTACTTTGACAGGTGTAATTGGCGTTATCATGCAACCGATCCAGAGCCCCATTCGGCCAAGCCGTGAGGTTCCAAACAAGGGTGGAGAGGACCGAGTCAAAGTCGCTCTTGGTTTGATCGGGTGGCAGGCTGGAGGATTTGATAGAGTACAGGTCTGATCTCCCAATCGGCAGGCCGTTCTTGAGCCACACGATTTCACAGAGGGGAAAGCACTCCACGTGACAGGAGAGGGACACTTCCTTCGCCGTCGTGAGTACCCCCATGTAGGGTTGGAGACGGGTTATAAAAGTTGGTGGAGCTATGAAACATAATAAAATATAAAACGTATTGTTATCCATCCCACTATGACGAGTGTGTGTGAAAGAAAGGTGATGTGAAGTTCCCGACCCCAGAGAGTCAATCTCCTACATGTACGTCATTACAAACCCATTTATATAAACCACGTTCAATTGTTATCAGGGCGTCAAATCACACGACACACGACACACCCTTGACTCTGAAACTTTTGAAGGAAATGACAAATGCAGGCATGCCAAATGTACAAATCCATTTCAAAGGTGAAAGCATAGGTGTGTCGTGTCGAGTGATGAAAACGTGTAGAGAAAGTTGTTATGCGTGGGAGCAGAGAACAGAACACTTCTGGCACCGGAATCTCGCTAACTTTGCGTGCGGTTTTCTACCATATTGCCACCCACTCATCCTAAAGCCTAACCTTTAATTCGCTCGAGAGTAGCTCATTTATAAATAAAACAACAGCCTTTAGGTACTTATTGTTAGCCAAGGTTCAAGTGGCCAATTTGATTTGACGTGAAATGAAGTTCAAGTTAAAACCCAACGTTTGGTCCAAAAGTTAGGGAGTTTAGGCAGGCCGGAACAATAACAGCGTGAAAAGGGCGTGCGTTGCTTGAGAAATTTGATATTTCCCTACGGGGCCAAAAACCTCCTAAGTCCTAAGTAAGTAAGACGTGGTTGAGGCTACGAGTTAAGTTAATTATTTGATTTGCTTGTTTTATACATAGGGATGTGAATGAATGAATGAATGAATGTGGGAACTGAACCATACAAATATCCACTTTGTTAATAATTCCATCTAGGAAAAGGTTAAGGAGAAAGTCTTTCTCACCGAAAACATCGATGGACGCAGTGGCTGGAGGGGAAAAGCCTGCCTCATTCACAGCCTCGCAACTAAAGTTGGCTCGATGCTCGAGAGACACAGAGCTTATGGTCCAATTCATGGTGCGGACATCTTGCTGGGTGTAGGTTCCCCTCATCCATCGGTACACCCTTGCTTCCGGTCGGCCCAACTCATCCACGATACATTGCATCGTCAGGGACTGTCCTTTCACCACGAGGAGGGGCTCAAACTCTAGACGAGCGGGTCCTGGAGGGTCTGTGGTTGGGAAGATTTTAGCATTTTGAGATACTTTTTTTAGCTTTTAGATGCAAAACTCTTACAATGAATGTGTAGCTCTACAGGAAGGGAGGGTGGCCCCCACCCAGCATCATTCCTCCCTTGACATGTATAATTCCCTTGAAAGTTCCTCCCCACAGCGTCCAGGAGGAGTTTGGAAGGGTCAATGTCACAAAGGTCATTCGCCATCTCCACCTCTCGGTCTGGGGTAGGGGAGAGGGTGTTGGGACACTCTGGGAGCTCCTTAAGGAGATCCCCGTCCAAGTACCATCGAACAGCTTCAAGGATGGCTGGATTCCCAGACTCCACATCACAGGAGAGCGTCACATTCCGTTCCTCTTGTTCCTTGACCGGGATGGCGGGGTCCATTTCCATCCTCACCCGCGGCTTGTCTGCAAACAAAAATATATAAAGGATAAGCATATAGAAAAGGAAGCTTGCAATAATCATAAGAAAAGTTAGAGGAAAGGTGTCAAAATTAAAATTCAACGCTGCAAAAACTTTTTCAATTACAGAGACCTCTTTTCTTATCCGGGTTAGTGTTAACAACCACCACAGCCGTTTTATATTCATGCCCCATTTTGTTTTCTCTCACAGACTAAATCAATTTTCCTTCTCTTTTTGAAACTGAAACAACAGAGAGTCACTTTATAAAGTGGGTAAAATGTGTAAAAACATGGAGAAAGTAGAGTGACACAGTGTGTGTTTGTGTGCACGCATAAAAAATCTTGGGACTCATAATTTTTCATTTGACTTCCCTCCTCTTCTTAACATTCCAGGGTAAATATTAAAAAGACGTTGAGTTGAGTTAGGAATGCCCAGAGGAGGAAATGAAACTTCCTTTCGAAAGAGTCTAAAATTCACATTCACACGCTGTGAGGAAACATACTTTCTCTGAATTTTTTGAACTACGAAGAGACGCACTCTTCTTTCTTCTTTGCAAATCCGTTTCGGATTAAACTTGAGAGAAAGATGCAAAGTTTATTTTTAAGAAGAAGACTTTTTTTTGCAACTCCAATACCAATTGAAACTTGTTTGGAGAAAGTAAAAAAGTGTGAGTGTGTATGTGTTTGAGTGGGTATATGAGTCTTCCGCATCAGCAAAAGTAAAAATGTGGTGGCTTGGTTTAGGTTTCCTCACAGCAGATGCTAACATCACATCACATCACAATAAGTGAAAATGGTAAGGGTTACGGTCTCCTTCATTTTTATGATACGACCAACTTTTAATAGGATTTTCTTGTGAAAAAAAGTGAAGTCCCTGCCTCAAACATTTCCTTCCTTCCTCTCTCTCTCTCTTCTCTTAAGGATGGACTTGAGTTTGGCAAAAAAAAGTTTAAATTCAAAATTGGCATTGTTTTCCTTATTAAGAGAGGAGAGAGAGAAGTTTTTTTGGAGAGGATTTATAAAAGTTGAAGAAAGGAACAGGCTTACATAGGACCTTATTTAATCCAAAAAAAACACACAAACCCAAAGTTAAGTTAACTTACACAAGACATTGATGTAAGCCATAGACTTTGATTGAGTTTGGCCAACTTGATTCTGGACGACACAATAATAGACACCCAAGTCTTCCCGGGACACATTTTTCACGAGGAGGGATGGTTCACCCACACTCCCCCCTTCGTAGCTTCCTAAGTCGTTCACATTCAGCAAGTCTCCGTTCCGGTACCTGGAATGAATAAAGGGATACAAAATGTTAATGAGGCCTTGACAATGATATGAATAAATAGGTTCCAATAATAATGAGGCGTATTAAACATCCAGAGAGAGACTTTCTCTTTTTCTGAGAAGACAATTCTCGGGGACAAATTGAATTTCCGTATGATGATGATGACTAACAAGATGAACAGCCAGGAGAAAGTCTTTGAAATACTTAAATGCCTTTGTGATACGTTACACCTCTCTCTCTCTCAAATTCCTTTGGCTGTAGAGAAATGGGGCATTATTGTTGTCGAAGTTGAAGTGGCTTCTCTTTGGGTACACAATACAATTTAATATCCCGCTATGACATCCTCTCCTGTGACCTGACAAATAGTCAAAGCCAGGCATAGAGGGAAACCACAAAGCAATGCAGAGGCAAAATGTGAAAATGTGTTTGAAGCGGTTTCTCCTTCCTCCTTCTCTGTTGAATGCATATCAAAAGTCTGTAAGCCGAAAACATGTAAATAACTAAACATGGCTTGGTGGTGTGGTTGATAGTGGTGGTGGTGAAGATAAGGGACTGATGAGATATCGATCGATGAGGAGGTCACAGCAGGATGGCTTCTCGGAATGATCCTTGTCACAGGGTGATGGATGGCCTGGTTTACGCCCAGCCAAATACACCACCATAGGCACATTCACAACTTTTCCTTATATTTCCTCAAATACAATTTAAGAAGAAGAGTCACTGTACGTCCTTTGCTTTCTCCCTCCTTCCTTCCAACAAACCCAGGCACTTTGTAATCTCTTTACAGTCTTAAATAACAGTTGTGTTGTTGCTTGACTCATAGTTTACTCAAGACACATTATTCTTATTGTCTTTTGTCCCACACAGTTTCTGTAATTGCAGTCGGAAAACTCTGAATGGATTTCCCCCTCCTCTTGGTTCGGACAGAACCACATTGTCCGGCTCCTCTTTATGTCGATCCTTTTCTCATTTGGGGAAATTAATCACCGAAGTATCAAAGCTATATACATACAACTATATCCCCGTCTATCTTGATAGAAGTAAGACTTTTGAAGACTCTTGATTTTTTAAAAAAGAAGAAAGTGAGGAAGAATTCAATTACCTCAAACAATCCATTATAACACTTGAAACTGAGTGGTGCTACGAGAGTTCTATAAACAGCTTATCCATTTCGAAGCTTATCTGGAGAAATGGAGTGCTCTCTCTATTTCCCAATCCAATTCAATAAAATACACCAACTCTTAAGTCTCCGAGAAGTAGACGTGTCTTATATCTTATGATGCCTCTTGTCTTAGATATTTTTTAAGGACAACGTCTTGCCCATTCTTTCGACGACGTAATCTTCCGTCTCGTCAAGGCTATGGTCGTTGATGTAGTAAAATAGAGAAAGTTTGACGCGTCTTTGTAATATTACGAGGAAGAGGACACGTATACAAAATAAAATATTACAAGAGAGAAGAGCAAGACAAGCAATGCGGTCCACTCCAGCAGAATAATCCATAAGTAACATTGCAACGACACCATTGCAATGTCAACAAAAAAAGAAGAGAGAGTCTGGATTTTGTGTTTGGATAAAAAACTTGATAAATAATCTTATCTCTGATAAAAGTAAAAGAACGAGAGAAAATGAAGCCCTTTCCTCTTTCTCTCGTGGAATAGTACAAGAAAACTGAAGATGGGATTGAGAAAACAAACCAAAACCAAACTAGATCAAACTCTTCGTCTTCTTCTTCTTTTTTTGAGTCTTTCTCTTATTGTGAATGAGTGTAAAGAGTGTTTACTCTAAAGAACTGAAGGAGACTCTTTCCCCCTTCATCCTCCTCAATCCTATAAAAGTATTCACACACACAAAGCAAACCGGAAACAAGACGACCTCGGCCTTCTACACACAATCACAATCTTGAGATTGTGTGGACCCCACAAAATTATTTACCACCGTTGACATGCAATTGTCTTCTTCTTTATTTCTATTTGACTGCGTTGGTCACACTACGGTTTTTTTGGACATCGATAGAGTAGAATGCAGAGGAGAAAGCCTTTGCCGATCCCTTTCCAGTCTCAAACTTGGAG
The DNA here is from genome assembly GCA_034699605.1 of Isotomiella paraminor. Classification (NCBI taxonomy): domain Eukaryota; kingdom Metazoa; phylum Arthropoda; class Collembola; order Entomobryomorpha; family Isotomidae; genus Isotomiella; species Isotomiella paraminor. The sequence continues at coordinate 410 of JAQGCL010000323.1, read as the reverse complement.
AAATGTGTGGGAGATTTTTTTTAATTCAAGTGAAAAATTGAAAAACTTTCCGACACACCAAAAGTAAAAAAGTAGTAAGTAAATAAGCCGACAGATGTGGAAATTTTTAATCAAATGCAAACCTACAAAAATTCTAAGAGAATCCCGACAAGTGATCCTGTAGAAAGGAGAGAGAGAGAAACAATATTAAATGAGGGGAGACGGAAGTGATGATATTAAGGGGATGGGATAGATATGGATGTGTGAAAGCGAGGACAATATTATTCAATATTGCATTACGTCCTACGAGATAGCAACACTTCTTTTACATAAATACCCCCTTGCCATCAAATTCGTAAAAGACTTGAGAGAGAGATTCAACAACACTCTCTCCTCCCTTCTATACTATCCTCATATCTATCGAATGAATA
>JAQGCL010000322.1:0-15919 GCA_034699605.1 Isotomiella paraminor | reverse complement strand
TCTTTATCGTCCACTCTAGCCTCCAGGAGAGGGAAATATTTCAGAAGATACAGATATGCTGTAACAGTTTGATTAATGCAAAAATGATGTGGGTATCGAATAAAGTGAAGAAAACAAATTGCGACAAAGTTAGACTGAATAAAATGTGCGAGAACCGATCGATGTAAAGAAAGAGCTTTTATCTCATCACTTTGAGATAGTTCGGGATCGGGTAGGGTGGTGTAGCAGCACGCAGGGCCGCGAAGGATACTGGCTAATAAAGCTAAGTGCTATTTGAAAACAAATAGTAATTCGTAGTTTGAAATATTTCGGTTTCGGTTTTTGGGAGAAAAGATACGAGTACATTCCTCTTTTCGGAATCCATATTCACCGTCATCGCATCCGCGTTGACAAGTTCCTCTGCAAAATTTATGGTAATCCTTCGGATGAATGATGGGTCACATATATATTTCTTTCCAATGGGCCCTTTAAGGGACGGGACGAAGAAAAATGTTGGCGGCTAAGGTAAATTTCCCTGTTCACGCGTAATGGAGAAAAACTGAATTCTCCCCATACATCGTAATGGAGAATTTGGGGTTTTTGGCAATACCTGACAATGGTGATGTCGGGAATTTTTGAGAAGTTGAGTTTTTTCACTGTTTTAAGAATGCGCAACCACTCACAATTTTATGTGCAATCGGGGATTTTTGTTAATTTTTTTCTCCTGCCGTCCTTTAATGGGCCCACTGGAAAGAAATATATATGTGACCCATCATTCCTCCCAAGGGCCTACCACTACAGAAAGTTTGGTTCGAAAATTCCAGCATCACCCCGACATGTTCCATTGTTAAAGTGGAATTGGTATCTCGGCCTCTCCGAGTTGTAGGATTAAGTTTTTAATGTACTTTTAGTGCATAGACATTATCCCCTAACAGTAGCAATAGAATGTTATGATTTCAGCACTATTATCATCACAAATAATCGTAATATAGCTTCTGACGTTATTGTCGGTACAATGGGAATGTCTAGAAACGATGTTAGACAAATCTAGGCGTTGCTGGTATAAGGGAGGGTGTTGTAGGAGGAGGGGTCCCAAAGACGGGAAGCACAAAGGTGAAAAGTACAACGGATATGCCATCATTGCAGTACAGTTTCACACGGCGAGTCATTTCATAAATCCACCCACCCCCATCGATGAAATGCGGAAATGCGTCTGTCGTAACCAGGTCGTACGTTCCGTTGTCATACCGGAGAGCTTATAGGTACTGGTTGTTGTGGTGTGGCACTGTTTCTGTACTGGACACGTTGACCAGTTGAAAGGTTCTGGAATAGCCATGCATATTACCAGCTTATTTCTTTGTGTAGTGTAATATGCTGTCGACTGCTTACCCTACCACCCAACCCGTAGGACGGGTGTTGGCTACATCGTCCAGAAAGGCAGTGTTGTCTTCGTACCCCTCGATGCCACAACCTACCCAATATTATAATGGTAACCTTGGGGTGTGAGGTTATTTTTAAAGTTGTTGAATCTTACCACCCTGGCATGCAATTGTCGTTGCAACAACCGTTGCCAAAAGAAGTAGACTTAACTGGAGGAGAGAATTGTTCGGAGTTCCCATTTTGGTGAAGCTAATTTGACAAATGTTCGGCAACGATAGGGCGAGAATTCACAATTGATGGATGACTTCGTTCGGTTGAGGGTTTTATATTTGTCCATCCTGATTCGGGTGCTTTGTTTTTTCATTGATAATGTAATACCACCAATACAATACAACCATCAATCACTCAACCAAATTGAAATGACGCAAATTAGATCAAGGGCAGGGTCCACCAATGCACCATTTGTCCTGGTAATGACGCCGATCCCACGGGTGTCATTGTCAAGATATCATTGCATTTACTTTTCTCTTTACATGTATTGAGTACGTGAATTGATAACCAGCACTCAAGGAGATTACTCTTCATGCAATTTAGGTATTGTTGGCTCGTATATCATATTGACTACGTAATCAGACGTCATTCACAACTCTTGAAAAAACATTTGTGTCCCCCATTTCCGTCACAACAAATGTCCCTCGCAGCATGGAATGCGGTTTAGGGCAACTTACAAAAAACGATGAAGGAATCGTTTGCAGGGATGAAAGGGTTTTTATTGTTTCTCTGTGGTATCGAGACAAAACTTTCCAACTTTACAGTTTTTGTCATTTTTGTACCTCGCTTGCACCACATAATTCCCCCATCCCGACCTACTTCAAATGGACCGTGGCCACGGGTGTCTTTACCAAAGGCGTGGGTTCCAGCACTGCAAACTTGGAAACGTTTAGAAGGAAGATGTTGTTGTTCGAGGAACGAAGAGGAAAGGGACGATCAAGGAAGGCAGGGCCCGCGAGACTTTCCCTGCACAACTCCAGCATTGCCACGACTCTCGTCCTTGCGTCATGTGTATTTAGTCTATCTTGGCTGGCGTTTTGCATTGAAAAATTGACACGACTTCGTCTATCATCGACAGACTTGTATGCACTTATATATTTCTTCATATCATGTCTCCGGCAGGTGCTGGATAAATCCGTGAACGTCGGGAACGCTCTTTCAGCTGAACGAATGTGGTACATGGTTAAAAAACCAAGAAACAATTAATATTCTCAAGAAATATACTGGACATGCCCAATAAGGACGGTTGTCCGTATTTTAATTCTCCTAGTCACATATGCCAAATGTTTGTAAATATATTAAGTGAACACAATAATCAGAAGTTTGAAACTGACGTACTCAAATATATGTAGTGAAGACGCCGATAGTAAGCTGTTCTTAGCAGCATTGAATTCTTCAATGCCATTTGAAATGCTACTCCGCTTTAGAAGAGCCTACTGTCTAGCGGGGTCAGGGTTGATAATAGGGGCGCTGGAACCATTCCCTGCCGAATTTGGATAGCCTCTTTTTCTACGTCGTAGAAAGGAGGAACCACTATTAATCCTTCATGTACAAAGCAGTATGAAGCTATCTCCAGAACGGATGGAGTTATTTGACAAATGAAAAAGAAGTTCTTTCATCAATAGGAGGAAGAGAAACAAAGAGGATCGTAGTCACCAGTTTAAGTTATGCCGGTAGGGATAATGTAATGTTCCACGACTGCGTAGGTATCTAAATGAACGAAGAGGGTGAAATGTTTCCCTTGCGTGTGGGACAGCAGTGCGACTGTTTTTCTAATTGTTTGAGGTGTCATTCCCTTCAATAAATCAGGGGCCTTCTGCTGTTTGAAGAAGAGCAGTCACATACGTGTCTGTGAGAAGCGGGATGTTGGCAAAAGAATCAGACATCGACAGTCAAATGATCAGCTGGGGCAATTGAAGCTAACGCATAAGCTAGTAGAAGTAGCTAACAAGTGTGAAGCAACAATTGAAAAAATGGCAAACTGCTGTGATGTTCAAAGTCGAATGGCCTGTCTCAAAACCGATGGAAAATATGTTTAATTTTTAAAAGCAAAGTTAGCCTTTTCCAGGTCTAGCTGTACGAGTTCCACCATAAAACGGTGTAGTGTTTTCTGACCAAGCCGACGACGTGGGCCATTTCCTCAACAACCATTGTTGCCACCGCCGATTTGTAGTCAAGTCATGTACTATGAATTGCGGCACTAGGTACATTGCAATCGACCAAATGCGTCTACATTTGACACTCCATCCAGTGGAAAGTGGAGCAATGATAGTGTTCTGGTGGACAGTTCTGCTAAAGCCGAGTTGGTGTTGCAGGCACGTAGGACAGCGAAATAATTCATACTTGAATCATTGGCCACACTGTCACCGACTACTTTCTCATCCCGAAATTGTAAAATGAGATCGAGACAGTTTTCAGTCAGATATGCCCGTGCTGCATATTTTTAAATAGCAGTTTTTACTCATGTTAAATTTGGATTTTTATGATTGGAAACGTATCGGTTCATTTTACGTTTTGCATGATTGTCACACCTCTGCTTCCGCTGAGGAAGACGAAGCAGAAATGTCAGCGTCAGGGTCAGACTCTGAGGTTCAATGTCTATCGTCACAAGCATCGCGCACAACAACAGCACCACTGATGGGTTTATACCACTTTACGTTTTTATATTCACGGTTCTCACGCTAAATGAAATAAACCGTTGTGGACGCGGAATTCCATTCATTTAAAAACATTTTGCACATGCACTATACTCGGAATAAGCGATCGAGGAAGATTTAGACGACCTGAAACTAGTCATGGAAGTTCTCCTGTTCCTTGGGCAGGCAGGGTTAATAGAATCCTTAATGCGCATTTGGCCTCGTATTCTCAGACAACCAACCACGTCACCACCACCACATCAATGTGAGAAAGCAGGCCATCGAGGACCGGAGAAAAGATATGGAAGTCCATCCCCACCACTACCAGCCGCACCAACCCCACCACCACCAGTCGCACCAACCCCACCACCACCAGCCGCAATTCCTACCCCTGAGTTTGAGATCATCGGGGCAAGAGTTGGAGCCAACCGCCCAAACGTCATGCTTATGGCAGGGGCAGGAAGCATCGTCAACGTCGAGGAAGTTGTACTTGACTAGGAGTCTTGGTTTTTAATATTTTTTTCCCTATTTTTCCAGATTTCTTGACAATCTTTTTAGTCTTTTTACAGCAATTTGCAATTTTAAAGTTAAAGTATTTGTATCTTTTTACTTTGTTGTAATACTTAGAGTCCTAAAGTACTTTGTCTGAAGCACAACCCTAAGAATTTCTCAACAACAACAACATTTCTCACATTTTGTGTCGACCACAAATTTGGTCTAGCCCTCTCCGCTCTCACCACTTCGCCAAGGCAACTTGTTCAACAAGTCCAACAAAAGCTGGCAGATATTTAAAGAAATTGAGTGTATAAAGGTTTAGGTTGAAAATGCCAATGATGGAGCTGAAGAAATTGCGACACAACCTCATTGAGTCAACATCCAATTTCACCCATCGTTAATTGCAGTTGTTGAATGTACCGTGAATGGCATAAGCACCTCACTGATCTGACACCTAATCTTACTCATCACCTATGTTGCTCTAAGAAAGGTTCATGGAAATATTATTACGCATTTCGTTGATCCGAAACCGACTCCAGAAAGTTTTATGGCCTTGTTTTTCAGTCCCTTGATTTGGGTCACATGCAGATTGATTTGAGTGTTTACTTCCTTCACTTCGATCCCTTTTAGAGATCTGTCCTCGCCTCCTTCCTAAGCGCCCTTCACGCAAAAACGTCTTCTCCAGCACGCACTCTCTTCTTATCTCCCTTATTAGACACACACAAACAAAAACCACTTGGCATTTTGTTAGATTTAAGTTGCTCATGCAATAGAGACCTACAGTATTGTAAGACATAAGGTCTCACTACGCCCCGGTCTCCTTGCATTCATCTTCATATGCCTTGATTATTACCAACTCGAACAAAATATTCGGCAGTAATTTCTAGACTATTAAAAAAATAAGGTCTTCTGGGATTAGTGGGTCGTAAAATGAGTTGACGCGCATGGAAATCGGGTCCGTAAAAATCCCGTAAACATGTTTTAGTGCAGAGAGAAATGCGAGTATTAGCACATGACGACGGATGGTTGGAAGTTGGAACCTGGGATTCCACGCGAACCAGACTTAGGGATCAATTGAATCTAAAATGGCACACGGAGATTCTGCGAAATCTAAGCATTCGTGAAATGGGTAAGATCCCTAAACACAGCCGACGAGAAACGTAGGTGGCGCAGAGGGCAACCGCCAAAAGACTTCTTGTGTTACTTCTTGTGTTGTGTTGTGAAACTCTACATTGTTTCTTTATCTAATCCCAAGTTGATAAATCTACACCAGACTGGCAGGCGCCATCCCAAATTCCCTCTAATTAGCGGTTCAGTCCAATTAGCACGTTGTATCCAGCTGCGCCTTTTCATAAACTTATCATAGTATATTGCTACAGTAACTCTTAGTCAAGATAACAGCTATTTCCAGTTACGCTGGTATATCTTTGAATCATTTCCCCTTGTCGAACTCACTGAATTCTATTCTCTCAAATGGTCTAGAGTCAAATCTGTAATATCGTGACCGTTCTCAAATATGAAAAACCTGCCCCAGCAGAAAATTGCCAGAGAGTATGAGTGTGATGGAGTAGTCAGCCACGGCTTCGAGAAATGTGAGGGTGGTTCCCGTCGAATAGTAAAAGAATGGGTGACCCAACCCACAGGATACTTTAATTGGGGGAAGCGCGACAATCTCTCGTCTCTCGACTCGTGTATCAGTCGTGCAACTGCGGCACAGCGCCTCCTTCGTCTGGGACGAGTACACATGAACCCTCGCCGCCAACCCCATGATTACTCCGGTGCCAATGGCAAACCCCGCTGATGTCGCCCAGACGCCGACTCGTAAGGGGAGGGGAAGAAGATGGGCAAACTCAATTGACACAAAGTTCAACACCACCATGGCCAAGAAGATAAGGGTTTGGGCAACGAAAGAGATGAGTTGTATTTTGTCGATGTACGCTGACAGCCAAACCTTTAGCTTGATATAATTCAACTTTGCTGCTCTGATGTCTGCGCTGCTATTGCTCTTCGTAACCTGGCATCGAACGTTGCAGAGAAGATTGAGGAACATAGTGATGACGTAGATGGCGAGGCAAACAAGGATTGAGAATTCCCTGCTCACTTCTAATAACGGGATAATGTAGCTGGCTCCCAACAAGCTTACGGGAGCTCTCTGTTTCCTAGTTACTTGAGGAAACCATGTGCGAAAGAGGACGCAAAGCGGAAATGGGTTCCCGATTAACATTACCCCTGGCACGAAGATGAATGGGGAAAAGGAAAACAGGAGGATGGATCCAAACATGATCAGAGCGGCTAAATCCACGTCTACACCTTCCACGCGCCTTGCGAGTTTCCGCTGAGGCATGATCTCCGCCAGGTTGTGCAGTGTGCTCCGCAACTGCACGAGTTGGTGGCCGACGATGAGGGACGCTGTTTCCACCATTAACGAAAAACTGTTATACACGACGACGCCCCCTGCCACTACCCCTTCCATCATGGAGAGTTTGATTATGTGAGCAAAGGAGGATCGGAATAGTGCGGCCCCTGGAATGTCCAGGTAGATCGACAGGATGACGTAATTCATAAAGGCCCATGTCTTAAGCTGTTTTGGCCGCCTGGTGTGAAGGAAACATTCCTGCTTCCAGTTGTAGACGACGGGGTGTTTCCAGAAGTAGTTTGTCGTGACATCCAGGAGCCACAAGCACCTAGAGTGCCACGGTGTCACCCTTGGACCGTCATCGTACATAAAGTACAGCTCTTTCCTAAAACTAACCATTGTTGTCTAATAGCACAAGTTGCCTACTTAGAAAAATTCACCCACCGACCATTGTTCTTTGGTTGGGTTCGTTTCCTTGGGTACAGAACCATAAAGCGCTTACTGCATGAGTTCAACGAGCTTCTACGTTCATTCCGCACATAACTTGCTTGTCTTAAGTCGACACACGACAAAAAAACACGACAGCGAATCCTGGAAGTTTCGATGTGAAATTTAAGTAGTTGATCTGATTATCCTATTCAACATTCGCCACAACAAATTTTGAAAGGGGTAAAAGACATTAAATTTGAATTGGAAATGGAACCGGACGAGACCATTGATAATACCAATCGGATACCATTACTCTGGAATTCCAATTGACTAGAAAAATCAGGAATCATCCTTTTAAGATTGCCGAACAAAGCTTTGTTGTAAATATTTGATTCATGCTGCTTCCTTATTTTTCGAGACCTCGACATACTTTCTTTGTTTACTAAGAACTGAGCTATGTTTTTACAAAATACCAGCAACTCTGCGGGACCCACCCATTATTGCTTGTTTGATTAAGATAAAGTAGGAGAACATTCAACGTTGGGCCTGACCGCTTCTAAATATGGTCATGCAAACCTACTTTACAACTCTATGCTTACTTATACAATAAAATACAGTTTGCAAAACAACTTTCAATTTTTGAAGCTACAAAGCGAACTAAATGTGTAAGGGTGTCAGCAACTTCCGGTCAATTGCACCTGATCCACGTTTGTCGGAATGTGTAGACGCACACTTGAGTCTCCTACTTGCGTCTCATGCTTCTCTCATCTGTATCTGATTATAGTGAGAGGCACATTTGCCACCTGCGATGTAAACAATACGTCAGTTTTATAAGCGATGAAATAGTTTTTTAGAAATTTACCGAACGGACAAGGTTTTGCTTAAAAATAAAAAACCGTTTGAAGCTATTTCCGGCGGTTGTGACTCCATTTTCTTCATCCGCATTTTTACGCGTCTGGCTTCCGACGCATCCACTCTCCACCTCATGCACCTTTACGATGGATAACAGGGGAAACCGGAAATCCGAATTCGTCAGTTGCTCTCCAGCTCCACCGCAGGAGTAAACTCCTACGGTGTAGCTGGAGAGTTCAGAATTTGATTCCAATTTTAATTCCAATTTGAATAAATCATTATTGTACTACTGCATTCGTAAATAAATCTCATTTTTCAACGTCATTCTACAAACTTGCGTCATAGCACCAGCTGTCTGAGGAAGGAACCGTTTCAGCCCCATCATCCGTCATCTCCTGTCTGTGCCTCGAAAGGGTACCAGAAAAGAACGATTTAGGTTTTTAAAGATTTCAATTTTTCTGCGCCGACCGGACGAAGTTATCGGCACGATGTGATTAATTTGAAGTCAGTGGGCAAACCCGTAGCATCAAAGGTTCTAAATGGTTTTCAAATGTACTTTGTGACCAAGCCAACATAAATTGAAATTAACTGACGCGCTCTTGTGATAGTGGGGACAATGCGTTATGCGTTAGGGGCAAGGTGAGACTTGTGCCAAACTAACTCTTGCATTTCGTAAACTACCCTCATTTACTCGTCGTTAAAAATTATTATTATATTCCTATCATTGTGTAGAGGTCGGTTAGGTACTGCCAAGAAGTTCGCAGGGGCGGATGATGGAAATAAACAGCAGGCAACAACGATGGTGTTTGTGCTTGAGACTTGTATTTATTGTCAAAAAATGAGGGATTGGAGTGCTGGAACGGGACTGGCTTTACCAAGTCATGCAGCTCGCTTTTATGTCGGAAGTCAACCACTGACATCCGACATAAAGTCGAACTCAAAAACAGACGACCTAAAAACAACCGCAGCTAATAAAAATGCCCAATTATGGGCATCTTAACAGTTAGCATCAAAGCAGTTAGGTTAGAACAAAATCACGAGGAATCTGTAATGATAGTTGTTTTTCGTTTTTTAAAGAAATTCTTTGACTTAGCCACTCGAAAACAGCACTCTATTTGCTTTTGGATGTAACATCGATGCGTTGTGATCTTATATGCCTTTATTTTTGTGAACTCAAATCATAAATTACTGTGGGCATTACAAAAACGTCAGGCTTTGAGCTTAAATCTTTTCTAGAGTTCCGATTTCCCGTGTGTTTTTCTTTGCACATATGTGTGATACTTCTTCACCAGCCCATCAATTTGTTTACAACCTGTCCGCGAATAAATGGCTTCCACATCCGGCCAGTAAGATAGTTTATCGGCAATGAAGCTGAAACAAGATAGGATTCCATGTGGCAGAAACGCCGAATTGAATGAAATAACCAAAAAATTACTTTGGAGAAACGGCAGCTCCAACTCGGTTTATCTCAACCTCAGCGCATTTGATGACATGTTTGTTTTCCATGGGCAAAAATGGCACGAATATATCAATCAACGATTTTTCAAGTAAGCGACTCTCCAGGAAGCCGGGATCTAGCGAGGCAATAAAAATCTTTAAAACATGTAGACTTTTGTTTCATCACAGCATTTGAACTTTACTCTCGGGATCAGCATCGTAAGCATCCTTCTGCAATCCAGCTTGAAAGTCGTGAAAAGTCAGCTCAGTCCGCTTTTGACTGGACTTCCAATTTTTAAACGTTATTGCATTAATCGTTTCCGCGCCCACGTTTGAGAGAAAAATGAATATTGAATGCCTGTAGTTGATTCCTTCAAAATCTTTGCCTGTGGGTTCCAAGTACGGAACGAGAGAGTCTAATACGCCTTGGGGTATTTTGTGTGCCTCATCAAAGACAAACATGGTCCTCTCGCAGTTTCCCACACTTTCTTTCACCTCCTCCCTCAGTCGCCTCTTGTACTCTGCCACATATTCGTTCCTGTGGTCAGGGAAATCATGGGGTCCAAAGTACCATTTGACAAATTGTTTGTCCATTCCATGAGAGTAAAACGATTTCATGATTTGTTCGGTCATGTATGTTTTCCCACACCCTGTACTCCCATGGAAACTTAGGACTAGAGCTTTCCTTGGTGCCGCCTCGGTTGTGTGGGATCGGAGTGAGCTTAGGATGACATCAACTGCAATGTGCTGTCCAAACACATTGTCTTCTAGGGTTGCAGTGTGGCCTGGAATTAATGGTAAATCGGAAACGTTTAGCTTGTGCTCAAATTTCCAACCTGTTGGAGTCTAACGTACGTTGGTAAGCAGTGTCCGGATGCACGACATAAGGATCACGACAGCTAGACCTGCTGATGCAGCCGTGTGCCATTGAAAGCACATAACTCATAAATAGGTATACAATTCTCTTATGCATGGGACACATTTTTATGAAGCGGATATTATATTTGATGCCGGCGACTATGGAAATCGGAATACTGAACTATCTTACAGTACGTTCAACAGCTCTACATTGAGCTGAGATGACAAACATTCCATCGTTTAACAAACACAGTCCTGTGACAACTTTGATAAGGTTGCAGGTTACTGATAATCATGAAATTGGACAGTAAAATGTTTTCGGTTATTCGAACAATATTTGCATAATCCTCTGCGCTTCAACGATTTATTTGATATATCATTATCAGCGCCCAGTTATCAATGTGTGCTGACCCCATTCAATGCATCTTATATTTAACGTCTGGCCCTTCGAATTCCTTGAGGGTTGATGTTTTCCGGAGGAAGTCTCTCATTTCCTAAGGTAATGGCAAAGAACGGGGTACTCACCCTGAGCCCAAATAGACCGATGACTGCAAGACAAAGGGTTGGAAGGAACATGATTGGTCTCAGCCACACTGGTACGATGAACATAATGTTACTCAAGAAACCACCCAGCATGTCTCCAATGTACGGCATCTGTGAAAACAGTAGCCCAGCCAGAGACCTAGCAAATACTTCCAAGGGGTTGACACTCCAAATTGGATCTTTGTATCCGCCAATGTAAAGCTGGTTGCATTTGTTCGTATCTATTTTTTCATGTTTTAATGTATAAAATATTTATGTAAGTCAATTCCTGTTCTTACATCCGTAAAGTTGGATTGACAGGTAGCCCGTAATCCCGTCCCAGTGCTTCGCCCCCTTGCTCTCTCCAATGTCTCCACATTGTTCAATCCAGGCGCCACGGGATGTATTGACTTTTGCGACTGCTTCCTGTATTTGTGTGAGCAATGTTAATCTATTTCGTGGCCCCAATAAACAACGTACCTGATAAGAGCTTAAAAAAGTCCATGCATAACTGAATATGCAAATAATAGCAAAGACTAGACATATCCGTATGAAATCGTTTCCTCCAGAGTTTATGAACCTGACTAAGACGATGGTAAATATGTAGATTGCTGTCGAGAGGCTTGTGGTCAACAGTCCTATCTGGAGAATATTTACATTTAAGATTGTTTTTTGGAGGCAATGTGTACTTACCTCAACAAATTCAACAACTGACATGTTCCAAATAAATGAATATTTGCTTGGTTCAGAGGCAGGGTGCAAAATGTTTAAAAATATTGTGTCCACTTCTTGATAACTTGTATCATCCTTGTGATTCACAAAGTTCGATAGTTGATTGTACTCGGCTAATCCTAGGGTAACCGGAAGTTCCAAATGCCGGACTTCTTTAGTATTGCTGAACAAATACTAAAAGCAAAAGTAGAGGAAAGTTATGCAATTGAAATCAACTACTCGTAAATAGCCAAACCAACGATACCTGATCCCCCAACCGGTTTAGAAAAGTTTGGATAATCCGTCTAAAGTAAACGTTGCTTCGTTCTTCGTCCAACGTGAGTTTTCTTGGAGCGTCTGTACCACTTTCTTGTGTCCCTATGAATGAAACACGGTTTGCCCAGCACAATCATATTGGCCATAGACTAACCTTCTCGGCTCTCCGAAGCTGTCTTTGGTGTCCCTGTAAAACCGATCAACCGTGCAGTTTAGAGTACGCTTGGCCCAAAATATAACGTTGTTACCATCGCTTTTTTCAGCGCGAGTTCTCGGTATTCCCATGTCTTTGAAATCTCGACCTTCCGTTCCACATGCTGCTAGGGCAATTACCATAGTTACCTTTGCTATCCAAAATATAGAGTTGAGAGGGTGCATAATGTGGAACGTTTTATGAGTTTGAAGCTGAGACGTTTTAACAGTTTCAGTTGGTCCAGTAAGATTAACAATACAGCAATGAACGTTGGTGATGCCTTGTGTACTCATCAACTGATAAACCGTCGGTTTTATTATTCAGCGAATTTGGAATTTGGCACATGCAAACTAACGGTTGAGTTTGTAAAGTGATAAACGTATTTACAATTCCACCAATATTGACTCTCTCAAAACTCGTGCAATCAGCGGAGCTCTGTAGTTTCCAGATAAAACCCCACTCCAAACAGCATCCAAAGTTTTGTATGCTATGTCATTACTCCTACCATTGTCCCATTGCTCCGTTCTCGACATGATGGAGGAGGGTACATTCACCAGGAAGATGAACAAAGCACGTTTCTGCGGTGCAGCATAATCATCACACAATGCATGGAAGACCATGAGTTCCTTGTCGGTTGATATTTTGTCAACGTCACGTACAACAACGGCTCTTCCGCCGGCGTCGAAGTAACGCCGTACTTGACTATGCAGGTCGGCCAGTCGGCCATCCAGGTTAGTAAAGTAGGCTGCGTCCATTTGGAAAGGCGGAGGAGTGTCTTTGCCAAGAACTCTGCCAAAAATATCATTCACCAAGGAAGCATATGATTTCAGGAGCTTCTCCATCTGGACGGATTTAGGACCGGTTTTGTCAGCCGGGAAAAGGACAATTATGGAGGCTGGGTGACGAGGTTCCTCATCAGACAGGACCCAATCAGCTGATGATACGAGAGGTAACCAGGTGTCCCTACAATGATTGAGAGACACGAATAATGTATATCTGAAATTATATTTTGCGAAAACGAATGCAAAATTTTATTCACTCGTCAATGTCTCCATACGCTTTCTCCAATTCATCCACGGAAGCAAAAAGGCGACGGCTGGCGTCTTCCCATGAGGGGGATGTCATTTCTGGAGGGGAAGGGGCAACATTCTTCTGGAAGGTATTTTCCATTTTATTATTGACTAGCATGATGCATATCGGAAACACCAGCGCAAATGTGAGGAGGACCACAATACGCGGTGGGATCAAAAAAGGAGGGTGGGAGGTCTGTACACCAATTGAGCGAGTCTCAACAGCTGAAGTCTGTACACGAATTGACCGGGATGAAACAATCCGAGTTTGGGTACCATTTGACTGGACTCTGATAAAACGTCCGGCGTTATTGAGTTCTGGAGTCCGGTTCTCTGCGCATCGTTGCTGTTGTTGCTCTGGTTGGTAATCCAAAGATGATTCGACATGACGTTGGTAGTTGTGAGCGGGACTGGCAAGATGCGATTGCGAGGGACTTTCAATAGTCAAACCCTGTCTTGTTTGAGACCTGGTTACCCGACCTCTAAAATTGTTCGTCTTAGACCCAGAAGCATCCGCCATTGCACACAAGGACTATGTCAGGCTCGCAGAGTATAACTGTAGGGAAATATTTAACAATAAACAAAACAAAATCCAGAGCGAAGGATGTTAATGCCTGTCGGGAGTTTGTAAGTTGACTGCTTTTGCATCTGCAACCTCACTCGTTCTCTGTACTATCATTGCTCGTTGATAAGCAGAGATAAGATAGGGTATCCTAGCTCAATTGAAACTCGTAATATTATGGACGAAACCAAAAGGTATCAATGATCAGTATCAAATCCAAATTCCCAACAACATCAATGTTACTGTTATCAACAACGCCGTCATTTTACACTTCGCCATGGTAACAGACAATACGTCCTATTTTCAGGAGGAACTGAAGTTTATGACCATTGCTTTCTTTCGAATGACGATCATGACAACGAACGGAATATTAAAACGATCATGACAAAGGGAAGGATAGAAAACATTCCTGTACTTTAGCTTATATTTCCAGATTACAGTCAACCTGAGTCAGTACTTGACTACTTATGATGATGTCACTTTCCAAGTTCTGCGCCAGAGCCTCCATCATCTAACATCCATGGGTCCAAATACGATATATAAATGCTTAATGTGTTCAAAATCCATTTTCAGGTCAATTTATCATATCCATCCCTAGCATTTGTATGAATACGTTTTTGATTAATTTAATTTGCAGAGTGAAGAATAGTTTGCTTCCATGCAATTGTAAATTTAAAACCTGTAGCATTCTTTGCAATTTAGAAAGCGGAGATCAATACCCATTGTGATTATGTATCATTTTTGTCAATTATGAATTTATTTTTGCACCATATTGAAAACCACATTCACGAGCAATGATGAGTCAATACTCGGTTTTGAGGGCATGGCTTTTGGCCACCACTGTTGTAGTGAGCGTCAACGCAGGGCGTAAATATGTGGATCAGGGCGTTCAGATTGAGGTGCTGTACGAACCTCCAGACTGCAAGGTAAAGTCAAAAATGGACATGCAGTTGACCACGGACTACATCGGGAAGTTTACAAATGGGGTTAAATTTGATTCCGCGTAATAGAGCCTCAAGTCCGAATTGATCAATTTAATAGTCCATAACACTCCTTTCGGCGAGGTATGACCGTAAGGAGCCAATGACCTACACCATGGGAGCTGGGAACGTAATTAAAGGATGTGAGATTGGCACCATGAACATGTGCAAAGGAGAGAAACGCTATTTGGATATGTGAACTCATTATAACATTATGAGTTTTGAGAATGTCTTGTTGTCCCTCTAAGTTATCCCGCCCAATCTTGCTTATGGAGAGGAACAGTACGCCCAAATCCCACCTCGTAAGTCATTGAATTTGTCACACCATTTTAGCAATATCTTCAACAAATTTCAGATAAATCTTTTTCCTTTCTGTTTGTCCTTTCACACAGACTCAACCCTAACATTTGAAATTGTTCTGACTGATCTGCAACCAAGTGTTTTCGAATCCATGGGAATGATGGGATGAGATAAATGATAATGTGTCTTCAGAAGGTTTGGATATATTAAAACGATTTATGATTTGTATTATTCAATTATTTCGGGTGTGACGTCGAAAATATATTAATTTTACGCAGATAAAATCCTTTGTTGCCTATTCAGAGTACTGTCCGTTTTTGATTTTTTGTAACCGTAGGCAGTGTAGGAAAGGCTTCCAGCTGTGCTGATCAAATCTCAGTGTATCCCGTGAACTTCACGTTTACTGCCTTTCTTTGCTTAAAGTCACTATAAGTTTTGTATTATGTGCATCGCTTTGATAAAAGCAATATCGGCGGTACAATAAAATAAAAAATTCAGCATTGCAAAAGGCTTTCAAAAGTGTACATGCTGCGCCAGAACAGAAGAAGGTTGCCCTATCGAAATAATCGCCGCATGAAAATCCACCAATACAACCATCGCATTAGCTTTTCAATGCAAAATGTAATACAGAATAGACCAAATGCGGCGACTGCAAGGATAAGTGTCGTTGCAAAGCTGGAGTTATGTAGCGAAAGTCGTTGGGGACCTTCGTTAACGGCTCTAGCTTCTTTCTGCTTTGACTACGTGTGCATTGGCGCCCAGCTTTTTCTTGCCTCTATGTCTCTTGCTACATCGGCCACCCCCTTGGCAAAAGCACCCGTGTTTTGCATCC
>JAQGCL010000321.1:0-15938 GCA_034699605.1 Isotomiella paraminor | reverse complement strand
ATTGCAGCAGTAGTGACGACAGACGGAGTTGCCGGGAGTTCGGGATTGGTCAGAAGCCTTATTACCTCATCATCTTTTTTCCATGTCGCTTCATAGGTCGCGAGGACTTTCCCACCAGCTGGATCCGCTTTCAATGTGGCCCGTGCTGAGTCCCTTCTTTCGTTGTTGTTGGCTCTAAAGTCTAGCCAAACCTTGGTGCAATCTTCGAAAGTAATAGACCCTGTATTATGCAGGCGTTACATATGAGACTCTTTATGACGTGCCACGAGTTTTACCAAGAAGTCCGGTGGTACCAGCGTAGACTTCCGCTGGTTGCAGTGCGCAAAAGGAAAGGATAAGGAAAAACGACCACGACATGATGATTCCAACTGAACGAACTACTTCTGGACTATGCAGGGTTAAATGCTTGTGACATGACTACTTTCTAGGAATCAAAACTGACTCGGCAGTACGTGGTATGCAAATTTGACACATTTCAAAATGTCATGTCAAAGGATCCGCTTTTTGATTCAGCAACTCATGCTGCTTTAAAAACATTATATGAAATTGGGTCATCATAAAGTAAATTTGTCAAAAGTTGCCGACGGCCCAATTTTTAAATCTTTAATGCAAACCATTACACGTCATCTCCTACCATAGCATTGCTCGCCTGGTCCTCTACTGTACCCTTTTTTGGAATTACTGGAGCTGACAAGGAAACTCCTTCCTCGTGCTTCCAATCAGCTGGAGCCTTCCCTCCACCTCCAGGTGGTCTTCCTGCTGCTGCAGCTCCTGCACCCTAAAATTGGTATCCCCGTTTCATTCTAATGGTCCTATACTGTCTCAACATACCTCGGACAGGGTAACGACAGCAAACACCGCAATGACCAGAAGACATATCAAGTTCTTCACAATAACGTTTTTTAGCAGCCGAGAATGACATGGTTGCGCACAGTTGGAAGATTGGGTCGTTTGTGATGTAACAAACGCTTTGTTGTTGAAACAATCGGCAGTATGCTTTGTTCGTAAAAAAGAGTTTTTATGAACAGTAGTAAAGTCGGCAGCTATGTTGACAATGATACTACAGCACTACAACTTAAGACAGAACGTTTTTGTATTTTTAGGCTTTTTGATGCACACTGGGACCCGTAGCATTCACAAATTCACAATCCATGCATCCATGTCCAATAAATCCATGTATTGGTTACTCACTATGAAAACATTATCCTAGTCAGACGTCACATCCAGCTTCTGCGCCATTTAATTCGAACCAAAAGAAGGAGGTGGCCGGGGAGCATTTCTCCAGAGAACAAGAGGCAGGACAACCCTAGAGAAAGACACGTCAGAATGAGGACTGTACCCACGCTCGAGTTGCCAAACGACAACCTTTTCACCTCCTTCTCAATAACGTCCTTTAGGTAAGACTTTTCCTCCTCGTCGTCGAGTTTGAGGAGAAGGAATGGAGGGAGAGGAGGACAGGAATCGCCGGCGTTGCACCCGCAGCGATCCACACACGACTAGGAGTTGGACGTTTATCCTTTTCCCCTGCAAAATACCACAGCAAGGAGAGTATGTGTCCCTTGGGCTGAATGAGCAACACATACGGGGGTTTAGACGGTTTCGTAGGTAGAAACAAGACGGAGATTTCCGGCACTCCGTCAAACAAAGGGCCAGGCTCCACTGTAGGATGTCCCTTATCAAATTGGTTTTCGTTCCATGTCGAGGATGACGTCATTACCCCGCAGGGGATCACGACGACGTTCATACCAACTTGCCGGGACCGCTGCAACACTTTGCTGCCCGTTTGAGGGGACAGCCAGGATTCGGTGTTCCTGGAAACCACGCTTGATAGAGAACTGGCGACGGGGGCGGCGAAGCGACCTGCTAGAACCTTCTCGCAAGCGGCGATAAGGAGCAGTTCACACTTCCAGTTCTTCATCAAGAGGTGCGACATGGTCAAGCCCCTGGATTCAAAGTTGACCAAAAGTCCGGTCTCCCACGCCTCGTTTGTAATCATGAGCGGGTAGTGGGACCCATGGAGTTGGGATGCCTGGGGTTTGTCGCCTCCCATAAGCAAGGTTTGCCAGCATGGATGGTTGCTATCGTCCAGAATGTGCGAGAGAAAGGGGGCTTCTGACCTCCCCCACCACTGTTTTCGAATAACACCCACTGGCATCCATCGGCCCTTCCATCAGGGTCTTCCACCGACCCTGGTTGATCGGAATGGCGGTGGATGCCACTGATGGACGATGGGTAGATGTTGGTGATGGTGAACAGGTACACTTATGCACCAGCACAGATGGATAAGTGTAAACCAGGTAGATCGTCCATCATCTCTGATGGAGTGTCTTATCCTTCAAGCGTTACATATCAAGACTGGTGGATAATGGTAGAGAAAATAGTACCTCATACTACCAAGTTCCATTCATTCGACCCACTAAGTCTTTACACATCTCTACTTTCTGCATCCATGCAAAAGCTGAAGCAAACAAACAATCGCTCACAAAGGCAAGAAGTGAGGTAGAGTTGGGATGTGACAGAAGAGGGAGATGGGATAGAATTTGCCATAAAAAATATCACAACAACAACAACGAATGATCGTAAAAGTCTCCGTTTCGATATTTTTACATAAAAAACTTTTTGCCTCCTTTTTGATAGTTGTCCAAAAAGGTAGCCGCCGTGTTGAGTGTTTGAAACAAAAGTAAACTCATACAAATCCTTGTACTACTACTACCATACAGTTGTCAGTGAATTTATTGAATTTAAAACGAAGTAAAAAGTTGTAAAATGGAATGTCTGAAAAGGAAAGGAAGGAACGAAGTTGTTAAAAATTCGTATGGACAGTGTGCTATGTCCAAGAGCCGAGGAAATCGGATATTATTTCATCATCATGAAATTACACACACCTTTTTTAATAGCAGTATAACAAAAGTCCAGAGCGAAAAAGTTTTTACGTGTTCGTGTGTCGCCAAAACTGATGCAATAAAGTGGTCAAGGGAAATGTCTGACTACAAGGAATATCGAATAAAGAAATGTGCTCATGTGGGTCTACGTTCTCTAACACGACGTTCGCAACCTTTTGTTTTTCATCAAAAAAAGGTTATTTTACTGCGTCATGGACAAACAACTCCCCTGTATCACTCTTCCGTTGCCTGGGATGGTAACTGTGCAGGATGTTACGATGATAGCAAGTGCAAAGGTCAACTCCACAAACTGATCCAAGTGTAAGTTTACTTGTGTTAAAAAGACTCTGCGTTTCAAGTGCCACAATTAAAATCTGCCTTTCATTATATGTTACAGCGGCCAAGACCAACTCCCAGAGGAGCTGGACCATGTCAAATCCACCATCACACACTGCAAGCTGTGCCAAAAACAGCCATCGTCATCACCATAATCATTATGGTATAATACTTTGTGTGTCATGTACTATCTTTAAATGTTCTTTGAGTTTGGGTTACAAATACCGTGATCAACTCCCAGAAGAGCTGAACCTCGTCAAATCCACAGTCACACTCTGCAAAATGAGCAAAAAAGATCCATCGTCATCACCATAATCATAATGTTATAAACCTTGGTGGGTCGTGTACAAGATTTAACTTTTGTCTTTTATTTTGTGTTACAGAGACCAAGATCCACTCCCAGAAGAGCTGATCCTTATCAAATACACAAGTACACTCTGCAAACCACCCAAAAAAACCATTATCTTCACTATAATCATCTTGTATTCTTTTATAACTGAAGAAACCTTATAATAAAACTAACGAGATGCACAAAAAGTTGGGCTTCCGACTGGGATGTTATATAGATGGAAATTCCACCAACCCATCCGTGCAAATTAATATAAGATATAAAATCTATCAATTAAAAACTGATCTTTTCGTTTTAATGGTATTAAGCAACCGTTTAATGTTGTTTATAGTTATGAGGGTTTGGCAGAGTTGTTGTTGACATTGTGGTTGTCGCATTGATGTCGTTATTTAGTAGCGGTAGTAATCTAAGATTTAAGATGATTTATTAGAACGTTTAAAGCATAAAATAAAGGTGACATAAACTGTCCAGTACTTCAATTCATTAGATATAAAAATATACCAGCTATAAAATCTCAATGCGAGAATGACAAATTAGGCTGACGTCTTAAGGATGACGACGTAAAAGTCAAAAAAGTGAATCAAATATTAGAATACGAACAGTAAAAATAAAAAGGGTTTTTTAAGATTGACACTGGATTTTGCACTGGATCGAATTCTGCCTTCTGAGCTTGCAAATAAAAGTAAAAGGAAATAATGAGAATGGTATATCCGTCGAAGTAAGTCGTAACAATCATAAAACGTACCTTCTCACTCACTGTCTTGGTTCCCCCGCTACTCTGGGAATCCATACTTTCACGCCCCATGGTGGACCCTGCCCACGGACCAGACTCAGGGACGCTGTGGCGTTGTGCATAACGCCGAGCACGAGCTGAAAGAAAGCAAAAGTAAATTAGATTTTACTAATTTAAATTGAGACAATCAATTGCGTTTTTACCTGCACGTGCTTGCTTCTGCCTCTCCTCTTCCTCTTCCGTCGGGTTAGGCATGTCAAAAGATGTCGTTGAGTAGACCAACTTTTAAATTTCCACAAGTTTGTACTCGTAAATGTAAAATGTCGAAGAGCTTGAGTGTGTTGGAGACTAAAGAAGGAAAATGGCGATCTTGTGACGATTGTGTTGTCCGGAATAAACAAGTAAAGTACATGAATAGAAGAAAGCTATTTTCTTTACGCACTTTTGTACAATTCCAATCCATGTTTTCATATCTACCCTTTTCGTTCTTCTTCATCGGTCCTAATCTGCACCATGTATTATGGCAAAAGAAAGAGTGCGTGTGAAGATCGTTATTATTAATTGCTTTGGGATTGGTTTCATGGGTTTTGACGCACTGGTTTAAATATGCATCAATAATCGTAGGAAGAACTCGAGTTCTTCATCGCCATCCACTCTCGCTTTCTTTGTCTCGAGTGACTTTGGTTTTTCCAGTCTGGTGGTGGAGGCCATCTATAGCAGTGTTGAACTCTAGTTTCATTTCGGATGGGTAGGGAGTATGAATGAGGCATTTGTCAGCACTGTGGCACATTTGCAAATCTCATACATTGCAAGTCACTCCAGACACCTTATTTGTGTCTCTAGTAAATTCGTACGCTTGTAGTTAAGGGTGTTGCAGATGGGTAGAACTTGCGAGGGGTGAACAAATTGAGAGTGTCTCAGTCAAGGTGGTCCATGAAAACATGTTTCATGGATCATAAACATGGGAATTTCCATACAAAATGTCTAGACATTTCCTTGAATAAGTAAAAATATGTTGACAAACCGAAAGTTTCTATATTCCTTTGAGGTAGAATTATGAAAGCATGGCATGCAGTATGAAAGAGTTAAAAAAAGTCAGAAAAGAGGAATCATTTGGTCTTTAGGTTGGAGATAAGTACATTGCATTTTGTCCAAGTTTGTAAATAATCCAATTACAATGAAGAGGATTATCATTGTCTTATTATTTTCCTTTTTGCATCATCTCCCATCTTTGCATTCCATTGTGCAACAGGAAAACAAAACTGTACAAAGTGTGTCAATGTTGGGTGTACCTACATCCAATTTGCTGCAGGATTATCATTTCACTGTCTGGCACGAGGGCATCGTTTCACTGAAAAACTTGCTTTTCGTGTCGTCAACGAAATTGAGTGTCAGAGATTGTGAGTTGGCCTGACAAATTCTCATTGATTTAATGTGCCCACCTAAATGTGTTAATTATGTTCAGAAATCAATATGACACACAAACAACACAAGGTCCCATTCTAATCAGCAACGTTCGTCATCAAACGTAAGTCATAACAAAATAGGTCAAGTTTAATCATTCATTTTTTGTCTCACCTTCCTCCTTGAAATTGATTAATTGTCAATCCTTCATCATCAATTTTCTGAAAAAATAAAGCTACATCGAAAGCGCACGATAAGCATACATATGGCATCATAGGAAAACTTTGGCATGCTCCTGCTTGTGGGTGAGGAACCAAATTTCCACTGCAATCAAAAGTCATTCTCATTGTCATCGTTATCAGCTCATTATAAATCAAAAGGTGATAAGTCCTGCAGAATTGAGGCTTCATTCATTCTTCAAATAGAATTGTGCAACCCACTTCAATTTTTGTAACGAAAAGTAGACAATCGTCATTGATAACATATAAGGACTTTCTCCGAATCCGACAATGGGGTACCCTGGTTACCTTCTCATGGTGTTTGTGTTGTGCGGTTGTGGAACATCTGCTCAAGACTTGCAAGTCACAAAATGCAAAACGACCTTTGACTTTGGGATATGTCGGGCTGCTTTGGTGTATGACGGCTCCGATTCTGTGTACATCTTTGGTGGGATCAATGTTGTGACTTACACAGCTTATTCATATATTCAAAAATACAGCATAGCAGCTGACCGTATCCAGATTGTAGGCCATCTTCCCAAAGACTTGTATGGAGGCAAAACAGTCATGGGACCAGAGGGAGACTCAATTTACTACTTTGGTGGAATTGGATCGTCCTCAAACTACGATGTGTACAATTTCAACATCGGTTCTTCCAATGTGACGACTGTGGGGAATGTATCAGTCGCCACCCACAACGGGGGAAAGATTCAAATCGACCCAAACACCGTTCTTTTGTTTGGAGGGCAGGAGTCAAAAATTTTGGAATACAAGATGAGCTCCACTGAAGGCAGGGTATTAATCGATCTGCCCCATCGTTCAAGTGCAGGTGGAGTCTGGAATGAAAGGAGCGAGTTTCCTCACGCTCTTATCTTCTGCTTCGGCCATCAGAGGGGTGGCGTATATCCGTTCCACCCGGTGTCAGAGGATTTGGGAGCACCCATTCTAATGGACTATCTGCCCGACTTCCATACAGGGTACGCATTCGGTGGGGACAAGTTTTTGTACGGCGTGGGAGGGTACTACATGCACCAGGATTGGGCAGCAGTATTGCGAAAATCAACATCGAGACAATGGAGTGGGAAATGCTTCCCGTGACAGGACTACCGGGAAATCATTTCCACTCTGATGAAGCCGTTTTTACCAACGGCAATAGAATATATGTTTTTGGCGGAAGTTATGTGGAAAATAGGAGTGGGAGTATGATAAGCCGCAGGGATATTTGGTACATCGACACATCCTGACTGACAACATGGGTCCAACAGGACTAAATTGCACATTATCCAACACTTAAAAGGTTATATTACTATCACTTAGAATGCTGGATCACAAGAATCACCCAAGTCATTAGGATGCTTTTGGAATTTTCACAAAATCATGATATTTGAATTGCTATGTGAAATAATGTTTTTGCTGGTCAACGTGGTGAATATCATTTATGATGGTGCATAATATGTTAAATATGTTTTGAGACGACGAATTGAGGACATCGTCTCAGCTCATTCGTCATTTCCGACGTGTCAATGGAAGCAGTAGCAGTTCTCACGATGATGATTACACACTAACATGGGAACATGACCATGTGTAAACGGAACATATGCATGAACCTAATATATGTTGTGAGGGATGCAGTGTGAGTGTGTGTGGTACTCTTGGTTTCTGTGAATGGGATCCTCACGGGATTGTGGGAATGATTCTTTGAATTGTGAAAGTGGATTTGTCGTATATTGTCCCCATACAAAAAAGAGTTGTTTTCTCGATCTTCCGTAAATAAAATTTGTGGGTCTCCGTCAATACTTGACTGTGTTGAATTTTGGTATATTGAGAAAATGGATGGGTGCATGAATGATATAGTCCATAAGTGATTTTTTGAACGTTTGTTGCCAACCCCACCTTAAGGGGCCCATTGGCAGAAACAAAGGGTCCGTATCAAGGTGAAGCCCCAATGTAAGGTATTATTATACCATGCTTGGGTAAAATAATACGTGGCAACTAAGGATGAATATATAATGAATTTCAGTAGAATCTCTCATTCAACCCTTGGACATTAAGAGTAGGAATTTATTGATTGGTAAGAGGTTAGGTCACTATGGTCTCCTCCAATGTAAGGTTTTTATAATGCTTTTTTGTGGTTTTTCGGTGCTACATTTTCATATCACATTGCCAATGACTTCCCTTCATCGAGTTAACAAAAAATAGTTGACTGTCATCTTCTTGTCAAAGAGGGACGACTCGTCAGGTCAGCTGCCTTATCCGTTACGGATTTCAGTCCGGCACAAGTGTCATATGTGCGGAGATACAAGTGCCTAACGTTTGGTTAGTGATCGCAATTAACTTTGATGATATTCTTTGTTCGACTTGTTCACTTGTTCGACACTTTCTGCACTTGTTTATCAAGAGCAGAATTTGTAACTCCAAATGCGTATCACAGACTAAATGCCAACACAGGTGCAAATTATCCCTCATGGCGGTTGTTTTTTGTTCGTTGGTTGTTATCTGTGGCAGCATAGAGATAAGATAATGGACCAGTACATTGGGCTGAAATGCTCAGTCTGACTTTGAAGTCTCCTCTCCACACCAAAAAATTAACATCGTACATATTTTCTTTTTCCCCTTCGGGCATTTTAAAGAAAAAATACAGAGATGAGTCAGTATCTGCCGCCGTCAGAAGTTAGAGTAGGAAAAGTTGTAGAGGTTATGGTTGACGAATACGTTCTGCACGAGAGATTGCACGAATTAGCGGACAGACTGATTCCAAATCCTATGAACAACTATGATTTGCAGAATCACTCCAGACCCCAACCAAACAAATCATCACTATGGCAACCATAATTCTCACATGTATGAACACATTTCAGACTATGAATAGGTTATCATTGAACGACGATAATTGAACGGAGAGGATCCAAGAACTGTCGGTTACGATTAGAGACCCCATGAATTACTCATTTTACATAATTGGCTCCTAGTGTCAAGATCACGACGTTTTTACCCACATGGATCTTTGTACATCAAGGAAGAAACGCGACAAGGCTCTCCATGTAAATACCATCAATAGAATCCTAAACAGTGTTATACCTCCTGGTCTGTATTCCTTCAGGTAACCTCCTGCTTTCCTCCTTCAGCAGGGTAACACATCAGACCTGCTTGCCTATAGAGCGGGATACTCCCGTATAGTGGATCGCCGGAAATGTTTTGCTCATGAGTATCACAGCCCTGTGGGAGGCTTGGTTATGAAATCATGACCAAGCCCGCATAGAAATACATACATACTCAATACAGAGAGAGAGAGAGAAATTACAGTTGGGATTCCATTGTACTATACCATTGTATTGTTCCATTGTTCCATTGTACATTAACAGTACTATAGAACAAAGATGCTATAGAGAGGCATCAAATAGATGAGAGAAACGGGGGGGGGGCGGAGGGGAAAAGAGGAGAGAGAAGAGAAGGACTTTTGCTGGATCCAAATATTTTGTTTGTGCATATTTACCATATATCACTGATCCGTTAAAACATCATTTCAACCTTCTCAACGAGAGTCCAACATTATGCATCCCCTCATCATCTACGTTCTACGCGAAGACAGAAAAGTTGAGCTGGTAAATAATATCAATCTGCATCACTGCTCTATATGAGTTGGGCAGGGAAGGGAACATATGGATCGACGATGGCATTGCATTATATGACTAAATCAGTGGTGTACATATAGGATAGAACAGAAGGCATGTGCCGTATAACATAGAGCGTTCTCTTTTCCCTCTCAGACTCAATCCGTCCCTCTTCGAGTGAAGGTTGGAAGACCAAAACTGGCCCCATCATCCAGCCAAAGTCGTATAGGGATTTGCATGGAAATTATAAAATTCTGAATATCCTCGGGTGAACAATTTATTGGACTAAAGTGATGGCTTTTCGATGCATTTTATATCGGTTAATTTTACATAAATTTGAAACTTAATTTGGAAACTTTGATATTTTTTGTAGAACTTGAAGGGGTGGGAAGAAGAAGGGAATGTCAAACGTCTTCATCATCATATCATCATCATCAACATGGATCGTGTGAAGGTTGGAAAGAAGCAAAGGTAAAAGCCATTTTCAAAGTGTTTTTTTAACTCACAAGGGAGGGTTGCGAGGGATGTGTGTTAGGAGTTTTAATTTGGATTTTTGGATTCCATAATTTGGATTCCACTGTCACTTCTTGTGTCAATTAGGGTTGTCTCGTTGTCTGGTTCAATTTCTATTCAGGAAGAGTTCAATCAGTCCTTACTTTATAATCTCTCATGTAGCAGCCAATATGGAAACAAAACAAAAAGCTAATTTAAAGCACTTACAATGGAACCCAAGTTGTTGTCATGTGGAAAATTAAATGCAAAACAGAACTACATGATTTAGTCTTTCCAAAGTGGGAAAGTATTGAAAGCCTTGAATTGAAACATTAAACAATTCCACTCAAAAAAATTTGCCCCGGTGAGGAGCAGCGTATGGATTGCATTGTGAGTTTGGCTCGTCTCCTCCGTGTCTTTGTCTGATTCAGGCTTAAAAACATGTCTCCTTCTTACGCTTACCACTTGCAAATACTTGTATGCAACTTCCATTCCATTGTGGCTTCCATTGTGAGTTTCGTTAAAAGAGTGAGTCGTTTCGTTGTGAGTTATCATTAAGCTGCCAAAAGGCATGGAGCCGTGATGATTTATGATGATGGTAATGTGTTTATGGTTGTTGTTGCTATTTCAGGCTTTTTCTGCTTTCCTGAAGAAACCAACAGGGATCGTCCCCTTCTAATAGCTGCCCCCACCCCAAGCTGGTAAGACAAGCAAAATATGATTGTTAGGAAAGCTATACATCTTGATTAATTATCATTTTGATGTGTTCTTCAGATCATCATTGTGGACTGGACCAACTATCATCGTGCCATTCACACTGCATCATCCATTCCAGAAGGGTCTGTTTCAACTGCACAGCAGATCAATAGCTGAACGAGGAAAACATCACTTTACTTCTCTTCCATTTCGTGACAGTTCCACCTAAGTTAAGATTTTTATGTAGCGCTTCCTTTAATCTATTGCCGCTTTATCATGCTTGCCATCCTGCCGTCAAAATGTTCAATCCGTATGAAAGTGGTCGATTTGAAAGGGGAAAATGAGGAGTGGCCTGAGACAATTGTGACTGAATATGTATGAATATATTGTGACGGAAGACTTGCTTAAAAAGCATCCAGGGATCACGTTTTACGATTCTAGTTTTACTCAATACGATTCTTCCAACCTCATTTACGCTGTCATTAGAAAAAATTGTGGATGTCGACAGGAAGTTCAAATACCTCAAATATATCAGTACCTCAGAGAACTAAAGGCTACTCATTTCGAGACTAACCGTTCACATTTTCCATCAAAATCTTTACGAAAACATTGATTGAAATTTACTTAACCACCGACCAAAACAGGCCATTATTCCACCACTTTTAGACCCATTGCAGAAGCGTTAAGATTCGACTTTAAACAGGAAAACCTAGTAAAAGATGATAGCAGCGTTTTAATTGCTAACCATAGGATGTTTGGTTTAGATAACCAAGTCCATTTCAATTAATTTTTGTTTAGTGATCTAATTAGGACCGACTATTACAATACAAACTTGACTTTCCCCACGGATGGGCGTTTCCATTTATTTTCCCACAAGCCGATTCAGTACGTCGACAAACTAGACAGAGAAGGGTACGGGGTGACTTTAAAAACCAGCAAGCGTGTTTTCTTTGGAATGATGCAACTTTTTGTCGTTTTCGTTTGGGTACGGCTTGCATGGGGTTTGGTCCTGAGTAATTTTTAATGTCGCAGACGTTCTTGCAGATTTCGGCGATGGGTCCCCCAATTAAAGGCCAAACTTTGACTGAGGAAAACGAGGACGAAGCCTACGTTCGTTCCGTGGTGGCCAAAATGATGAACGAAAACAGAAGTTCACTAACGCCAAAGAACGACGGAGTCTCCAACGGCGATTGGTCACCTAGTAACTCTACAGCTGATCCGAGTTATGAATTTGAGGATGAAGAATACTTTGTCCGTTCCGTGGTCGCAAAAATGATGAAGGAAAACAAAGGTCCACTAAAGGCGAACGTGGTATCCGATGACGATGGGTCACTCCCTAAGTCTACGGCTCATCCGGAGAAGGATGCAATTAACGAAGGATCAAGTGGAGATGCCGTATTGACTACGTGTAGGCAAAGTCCCTGTCAATTATTTATGTTGTTGTTAATGGTGTATAATGTAGTGTTGACGGGGGGAGTCATCGTGGTTGTCGCGGTGTCCGTGGCTGTTGTCTC
The DNA here is from genome assembly GCA_034699605.1 of Isotomiella paraminor. Lineage (NCBI taxonomy): Eukaryota > Metazoa > Arthropoda > Collembola > Entomobryomorpha > Isotomidae > Isotomiella > Isotomiella paraminor. The sequence continues at coordinate 3,703 of JAQGCL010000321.1, read as the reverse complement.
CTTTATTCGGATGAGGAATATGAGAGGGGTGCTGACACAAATCAGTGATGCTGAGATGACGGAATTTCTGGAAGGGCGTCAAGATGTGAGTTCTGAGGAACGTTCAGGCTCCAGCCCTGGATGGGAGTTGGCTCCCTACAACAACAAGTTTGATGTGGATCGAAATGCTCTTACCTTCGGTAAACGAAAAATTCTCACTTAACTGCCTTCAGTGAGAGGCAACTTGTTACTGCCGTGAACTTAAGGTACCAATTATTTTGTAGACGTAAAGGATTTTCTCGGCTCTGGGGCGTATGGGAAAGTGTTCAAGGGCCGCGTCAACAAACCGGAGACTCGGGAGATTCTCACCGTAGCCGTCAAAACAGTCAAACCCGGCATTGACGCTCATTACTTGAAGGCTATACTTTCGGAGCTCAAAATCCTCGCTTATCTGGACAACGGGCATCCAAACGTGGTCCAACTGGTCGCCGCGTGCACTAAAGGCATGCAACAAGGTGAGGTGCTTATCGCATTAGAACTTTGTGCCGCAGGCTCTCTCCTGAGTGTTGTAAGGGGGATTCAACAGGCTGAGTGCGATGGCGAAAGTTACATCAATTTGGCTGACGCTCAACTGGACTGTGAAGGCTACGAAAATGCGACCCCAACGGCAACGAATGTCAAGAGGCAAATGCTTGTCTGGAGTTACGAAATAGCGGATGGCATGACGTTCCTGGCGGAGAGCCGCGTAGTCCATGGGGACTTGAGTCTGAGGAACATTCTTTTGGCGGGTGATGGAATGGCGAGGATTTGCGACTTTGGTCTAGCACGAAAATTGGTGGACTACAACTACCTCAAGACGGATCGATGTCCTCTACCCTGGAAGTGGATGGCCATTGAGACGCTCAAGGAGATGAAGTTTTCTACAGCTTCAGACGTCTGGTCGTATGGGATTACCCTGTGGGAGCTTTTCAGTTTGGGTTCGGTGCCCTACCCTGGACTCTCTTGGACACAGGACTTTCTTCGAATGTTGGACGAAGGGTTGAGACCCGATAAACCTGCCTTGGCGTCTGAAGCAATGTAAGAAAGGAGGATGTTAACAAATAAGTCTGCTCTATTGTCTTGTACGTATGTGTGTCCCCATAGCTACGAATTGATGCTGCAATGCTGGGATCCAGAGCCGGGGAAAAGACTTAAATTTGCCTCGATAAAAAGTACATTTGATTCCTTCTTATTATAAGGTACACCTGCTCAATTTCTAATTTACGGTGCCTACACTTGATTCTCGCCGGAATCGTTTGCCAATAAGTTCACTATTACAGTCTGTCGTCTTTGATAGAACCGTCTTACCAATAACCGACGACGAAACCCCATGAAAAAAAATACGACTTATGATTGTCGGGCTATAATTAACTTCTAGGACTCTAATAAATCACGTACTTTCGGACACATCAGTTGCGCATATAAAAATGCACGGTAGTTTTACTCTTGCCGGTTACAAATGTCAATCACCTTCCAAGTGATCCCCAATTCTGCAATTCCGACGACTGGGTCCATGGTAGCCAGTCTCCACACCGAAATGAGGAGGTACTATAGCCCCTCGATATGGGGCTAAGGACCCGATGAGGAGGAGGCACGTTCTAAGGGAAGTCAAGGCTGTAAGGGCGTTGCAAGTCCAGCGTGGCTGTAGCTGTTTTTGAAAAGAGCAAGCCGCTCATAATCCAAAGGGTACATTGATTTAGAGTCATAACTTATTCAACGCACAGCAAAATAATCGTACGCCATTACGTAAATTAAATTTTATGAACTTAATTACGTCAGAATGCAGACATATCAGATTTTGTAATAAGCAATGTCGTAACTTCTTTAGGGTTGCGGTATGACTACCCACATAGGTGATACTCACATATGTGGTCACACTATCCAGACATCCACAAAATGAAATTTCACGTCTTTAACTTGGAACGTGATTTGCTGGTTAATATGTCAACATTATGTATCCTGTAGGCATGATTGTGGACAAGTTGATGCGTACTGTGGGCCATTGTTGGGTGAATATAACCCACGGTTTTGCGACATATACATGACCAAACTCTGCGATTCGGAAAACTCCGCAGTACGTGCTACATGCACTGTAGCCGATCAACATTTAAAGACGTATGTGACCGTTGCTAAAATGGCGTTTTTTAGCTTTATGTACTAACCTCGACTGATGATTCTGCCTGGACTGTCCGCGGAAATGTTTCGTTTGTCCATCATTCCCGTAGCCAGTGTAGACTCAAAGGTGAACACATCCGGCGGCAATTTTTCCCAAGTCCTTGGCGAGTACAAAGGGGACTTTCCAGCGGCTTTTTCCAGCTTGGAATTCTGGCTTAGTGTGATTCAAATCCTTTCAATAGTCCCACTACTTGTGATTCCATTCCTGTCCTACCTGTACCTGAACCAAGCTAAACGAGCAATTCAAGCTGGGGAAAAGAAAGCATACAAGTTTTTTTAAAAAAATATTAAGAGGGAGAGAAGATCTGTGACGAGTCACCTGTATCTCCTGTTAACCCATCCATTGCTCTCGATATGTGTCCTTTCTTTCGATTACCTTTTGTACTTTACACAAAAGGTGGCGAGGGACCATGGTGGTGCTCAAGCCAAGGTCAATGTTGCTCTGGACCTAAAAGTGAATGTAAGAGCGGGTATAATTTTGCAACCATTTGTGGATACATTTATCGGAAATTTGCTAAGGGACGAGAACTTTGATTTTAGCTCGGAAGTGTCCTCTACAACGTGCCTTTCGAATCCCAGACCGTCTGTTGAATTGAACACCGTAGTTCTTATTTTTGCACTTTACGGTTTTACGCAATGTTCATTTGCGTTTCAGGCCTTCACGGGTAAACTTAAAAAGAGAATTGTTAAAAGTTATGTAGGAGTAAACGGATTAAAGTCAGATCCCGGGATCTCGGTAGAAAATCAACACGGAACACAGACAAGTGTAAAATCGGAACGGTGCGATTCGAGTAACGGTAGTGCTGAGAACGTTGTTGACTCTTGCATAACGATAAACGATGGTGCAATAATAGAAGACACTACAAACATTGTATTCTTGTAAAAACAAAAATGTTGACCCTTCCTTCCCCGTTAACGGTTACAAACAGACATCGCTGAATGGTCTGGTTGACTCCTAATGGATCCGCTCATCTTGACAGAGGTAGTTTTAGTTGATGTAAATCGGAAATTCATAAGCCGCTTGTAATAACTCGAATAAAATATGCCTATTTAGTGTTGACATTTAACCATCCATCTAAAGTTTGAACAACCAAATTTAGCCTTTTTAAGATATGCCAATAAATGTAGGAAAGAATACATGGTAATAAATTAAACCTGAATGAAGCGGAAGAAGTCAGGAAAGCTCCCAATTTAATCTAATTATTTCTGTTTTTATTTAATTTTTGAATATCTTCAATGGGACACGGCAAGGCAGAAATTATTTATGAACCAAACTCTTGCGTCTCACAAGGGACATTCACCGAAGCCGAAAAAAGTATCAAAATTTTAAAAAACATTTCGGCTTTCGTGAACGTCCCTTGTCAGCAGTTTACCGCACATTGGTCGCCAAGATGGTAGTTCCATTTCTTTGTTTCTTTTCCATAACTTTATTCTCGATTAGTTTATTCTTTTGTACGATATAAAACATTCATACGATACATAACACCAACGATATATAACAAAAATTATT
>JAQGCL010000320.1:0-15944 GCA_034699605.1 Isotomiella paraminor | reverse complement strand
TATGTTGTTATTTCTTTCAACAGATGCTGGGTTTAATGATAACCTTCTTTGCAATATTTAACAGCGGTACGTGATCATCCGTTTCTGGCATAATGTATTGAACGTTAAGATAATTCCATTAATATAAAAATTGGGAAATACAATTTGGTTAAGATTTGTCCCGGACTCAATTTGTTTGATTTAAACCTGAGAAGAATCAGACACACAACTGAATTGTTTTGCAATGTTTATCGTTGGTTGTGTATAGGCGAAAGAATAGAAAGTTGAAGTAGATTCTCATGACAAACATTCCATGACAAGGGGCGGTAGGAAAAAATCAATAACTTCCTTAGGACACATTGCATTGCAACAAATTAGTGAGTTCTAAATTTTTTAGAATTCAAAATTTTCCAAAATTCTGAAAATTAATATTGCTGGGTATTGCTGAAAACCTCAAATGTCTTAATACGGGAGATTGGAGATTTTTCTTTACTTTACATTGTGACATGATAGGGAAATTCACCTTGGCCATCTACATTATACCCTCCACCGGTCCTTAATCGGGCTATGGGAAAGACATTTGTGTGTGACAAATATCCACTTACATATCCATCACATCACAACACGAAGAGAACGTGAGCAGTGCTCAGCTGCTTCGTTGTCCCAAACCTTCTTTCATTTCTTTAAATTTCTGAATTCAATAAAGTACAAATCCCTTCCATCCAAAGCTCAAGCCACCGATTAAAATGTGCTTCTGTACCGATGACAATAAGGTCAATGTGAGGTCATTTTCCAACTTCCAATACTTGATAACTTTGTTACTTGCATAGTTCTGTTCGTAGGCTATTCCGGTTTGTGTTGCGTGGTTGGGATGTTGGAGATGAAGGCAAAGAGTAAAATTGCGAATGCCATCGGGCGTTGCGGCGGAAAGCTGAAACACGACTCATTTTGTAGCGTTGTTAGCATAGCGGTACGCCCGATTTGCACCGCAATTAGGGCCTTGGCAATCCGTACGTTCACTTTTATACGGTCTGGATTGAATCACTTCCGTTTGTCGGTTTACAACCTCGTCGGCATATGATATTCCTAAAAATTCATGAAAAATAAAATTACTGTACAATTTCTGTGTCCGATCCTTCATCTTTTTTAGATCTTTTCACTAACTCCACACAAATGTCTAAGGATACTCGTAATCAGGGGTGCTCTTAAAGTCGACACACCAAAATCAATACTTGGAAATTGTGCTTAAATGCTGATGGTATTCAGATGGTTAGGGCGGATGTTTCTGGTGGGATTGGATGACTTGTCGATGTTCCCCACCAAAAAGTGAGGAAGATGCAACACTCTAAACGGCCAAGTCTGTTGTAAATATAGGGATGGACGGATGCAACACGGCATCAAAGAAGTCTGGCAAAGTTTGTTTAGTCTTTTGTAAACTTACTACAACTGTTGAGCCCACAGACAAACTGTTGTGAACTATAGGTCGCTCAGGGAACAATAGTAGTGGTTGCTTGGACACTAATCCTTATCCATCAAGAGAAGAAGAAGAAGAGACGCCAACCGACTGGATGGAACGGTACCATTGTTGTTGCCACAGGTATCGTAGCGCAGTAAGTCTTGATATACAAGGGCACCACTTAAATTGTGTCTCCTTTTGATGCATGTCAACATGACGCTACAATACCAATAATTCTTAGCTATAGATAATGACGCAAAATTCTATGAAGAGCTTCTTCATGCCGCAACTTGAGCATGCGGCTCGGCTCGGTCAGACATGACCAGTGTGTGGAGTTGGAAATACATGGATAGGATTGACATATGCTGCGTTGGGCTCCGATGTGGTTAGGCTACGGCCCAGATAAACACAAACAGTGGCAGCGGTAACTCGTTGTTTTAAGTAAAGTTCATTTTATTGTTAGGTGATCCTTTTACCTTATGCGTTCATACAGCATTCTCATGCAGCTGAAATGTCCGTTAGGCCGGTTGTCTGAGACGTGACACTTTAGCTAATCCCACATGCTTATCGGGCCTCTCCTTCACATGAGCAGGAGGGCCTTTGTTTATGCTATTTGCAACTGCTTCAATTTTGCAAAAAAAGCAAACAAGTCGTCAACAATTCATAAAAACAAAATTGGACTCTTCGTACATTTAGATTGCAATGCATGTGTTCTCACATGAAGCAAGAATCGCCACTCTCACTCAGCAGTAGGAGGAAGGGAGAAGACCGTAGTAAGCAGTTTGAGCTATGCCGGTGGTAGGGGCAATGCAATGCTGATGATGATGCCTCCTTCCCAACTTAGCGACTGCATGTACGAAGAGGGAGAAATGGTTCTCCTGCGTGTGAGTGCGACGATTCTTGCTGGAACGTTTCACATAAACGCACAAACATACTGCACATAGCCAATTAAGGATTACCTCCTTTCGTCTTGCATCAAGAATTATTATTTATCAATCTACACAACAAATTCCAAGGTCGTTATGGAGACAGTCAAGGCTAAAGCGGCGATGTCCCAAGGCGCAGGTGGAGAGCATTGAACGACAGAAGCCGGCACGCCCATCCAGTCCAACACAAGAGATATGTGCTTGCGCTGTCGGAACAGCTGTTAGAGACCAAGATGTAGGATTTTTGTTCTTTTCCCGATTGACCTCAGTAAAACCACCTACCATCAGACACATCGTTTTTAAGGAATGAGCGTTGAACACTAACATGGACAAGCCAGCAAAGAATCAAAAGTGATTTCCACATTTTGAGGGTTCGTAGATATGGGGTGATCTGGTGAGGTCTTTCCTGGAGGACCGTCTCGAGTAAATCTTCAACTTGGTGAATATGGTACCCTTAACCTAGGGGCCTGGCAGGCATGTACGCTCTATGCTCAGAATGGTACGTACTATTCGAAACTAATTGTTTGGTTGTAGCAAATGTAAAAATGCCAATTTATCTGACTGCATACTTTGCAGGTAGCAGTTTTTTGGATTTTAATTCGCGCTTACAGCTTCTGCCATTAAAATAAAATAAAGTCGGTCCTAAACTCAGTAAAGTAGGTTGATGGTTTTCAACAAGCGCAGACGTAGTGATTTAAGTCTATCCGGTAAACAATTCTAGTCATCTTAAACATTAACTTATTGGGATCAAGTGATTAAACTTAGTTTGTATAAGCTTTATTACTTCAGTTGGCTTACGAAGGAACAACCATGAATGTAAATGGAGTTTCGACTTCATATCTACTACTGGGAGCTGTGTAGTGAGTAATCGCTGTACCCGTGTGGTTTTTATGAATGAAAGATTTTTTGATTCAAAACAGTGAATCTGTCCCATTCAGACTCATGTTAAAAATTGATTTTGGCAATGTGGCGTAATCCTACCTTGGAGGTTTTCGCCAATACCTCGCTGTGTTGAGTTGGATTTTTGAATCCAAACTTCTTTGAGTTCGTTTAATGCTACATCCTATAGGGATTTTCTCAAGCTTTGTTTCGACAGACATCCGTACCGCTTAAGTCTCGTTGTTACTGAAGTCGTGGCGCAAGCAATCCCTTACTCGCCGCAATCGTCCTATAGCCTTTGAGAAAGTAAGGGTCTAGCCTAAAGTAAGGGTCCGGTACACTTTGTCTATTTGAAGTTTTGATTTATTTAACCAATCAATTATGTTGTATCTGATAAATTTAACAACGGTACAGCTGCTTCACCCTTTTGACATCTGAGGGACTGAGTCCTGGCTTGTTGTACACTTCCTCTAAAACGTTTCCACTCTTGGCGCTCATCGTCTTAGATCTACCATCCTTGGAAAAGAATGTTGACCCATACATCATTATACTTTTTTCGTCAAACGTATTGAAGAGAAGATTTTGAGCTGGCGTCAACTTCTGGAACTGGTCGGCCATGCCTTACCAAACATTCAAATTCAAGTATCAAAATTGCAACGATGAATTACTTAAAATCTTGACCAACCCTGCTGAATATTATTCCAAAAGATGATGAGGAAGTCATCTCTGTCACTTCGATTGTGTTCATTGTAAAATCCGACTGAGTGACCCAGATCATGGATTATACTTCCACGTTGTAAACACCCTTTTCCTACACTCACAGGTTGTTCCCCTTCGCCCAGCATTCCTATCGCAGCAAAGCATCCATCCCCTTCGAAAATCTTGATATAATTGCGCTGCGTTGTCCGTTGAACAAATCGGATACAGGTCTTTGTTTGGTAGTCGTCAAATGCGGATTGTATTATGTCTTTTCCCTTATCTACATGTGAATCTTGAAACACCTTTCACATAACCCTTATTCGTCATACCTAGTTCGGCCGCGATTATGTAAGGAATTGTGGCATTGGGCCATCGAAAAATGTCGAACGGAATGGCAGTTCTGCCAGTAATATTGGACTGGGAAAACAAATTTTCCGAGACATTCGTACCTCCATACTGCGTGTACCCAGGTTTGACTTGTAGGAAATAACACAAGATGCAGTCGGAGACTCCAAATATTTAACAATGTACATTACAAACCATTCTCCATACCTGGATTGGTTTCACGAGTTCCTGCTAAGGTCAATCCGAAGACGGACGCTACAAGTAGTACGGTTAACAGTGACATTGGTCTCGTACGTTTTGGCGTAGTGGGGTAATGACATAGACAAACAAATGAAACCGATATCCTTCCGACTAAGTCAGCACTAGAATTCTGTGCCTCACAATAACCAGATTGCCACGTATTGCCACTCGCGCAGTTTTATTCAGAGAGTAGTTAGGTTTATTACCAAGACACTTGGTTTTAATTCTCTTTTATGGCTCCGTGCGAACTTATATTGTGCGAGTTGTTACACACACAGACTTACAGTTCCAAATCGCGAAACCGAAATCGTCCCATGGTAAATCGCGTTTTCCTCAAGCCCATATACAACACCTTCTTCGATAATGTCACTGCTGAATGGTTCCTCTCCTCCGTGAGCAACTGTGAAAATCAGGTGCTGTGTTGAGGTCAACGTGTGTGAAGGGCTGTCCGTCGAATGTGACCTGTGATCTAAAAATTTGACGACAGTTACTATCATGAGGACTAACGCATGAGATGTGCACTTTTTGTCACATTTCACAGTCACAGTCTAAAAAAATAAAATAATACATAGACATGGTTGGGATTTAATGCAAAAATTCAGCTTTGCCATTGCACGTACCGTGGTTGTCCATCACAGTTACCGACTTTTGTTGGTGAAATAAAAGCGGTTTTGTTCCGGAATAAGAAAAATGAATAGCATCTGGCTTCACTACGTCGGCCAAAAATGCCCCATCCCCTGAATCCCCACTCGTTCTGCAAGGAAAAAGAACATTTATTAGATCAGACGACAACGAATGACGAAACAATAATTCGGGCCTCAACAATGTTTACATTACTGAACGTGAACTTTTAAAACACACTAAGTGATTCTACATCAGAAATTAACCTGTCCTGTCCTCTGTAAACAACAACATTGACATCATCAACCGTTGAAATCGTGTCATGTCAGAAGAAGGTTTAGTTAATCTTTTATTTCTAGTGTCTGCTGCAGAGGTTCTTTGAACTGGTTCTTTTCATAACAACAACGATACCCTCCATAAACTGCCTTTGATGAAAAGAACGAGGGGTACTTTCGTCCATCCTTGAAAGTCATGACCTCGAGTTGTTTTTGTACCAATGCTCTGCATCGAAGTTGAATGGGATTGTGACATGTCGCGGTTCGCATGGGCTTCTGTTCTTTAATTTTGCGAACATACATAATTGTTGTCATGGGCACAACCACACATACATACACAGCTACTTTCTGCTAGAACGACGCCGGAGGGGACATATTGAACTCTTTGTGGATGAGATGCGCAGTGTTGTTTTTTTGTTTGTAGATAAGTCGTAGATGCCAAACATATGCTCTCTTTGTGTTGTCACTTTTTTAACTTCACTTTTGACACTCTTTTAAGGGTTCTTGCCATTCATTTTTATGTGATGTGAAACTGAACAACTATTGAACGAGAGTCTGCAGGCCTTATTTTTGATTGGTTAACTTACTTCCCTCCAAAGCAGCTCTTCACACAATCAAGGAAATGTCAAATTGGAATAGGCAAATAAAGTAAACAACTTGATGATGACGTGATGTTGCCAACCTCCTTGTAGATGGTGTGGAAACCACCCTTGTCTTTATCTAATCCTCGGCGTATGATTTTGGGCAACGACAAGGCTGTAATGTGAATGAAGATCAAACGCTGTCTTTTACACTTTCTTTCATCAATCATGGATAGTGAAGAACATTCTATCCTACAGAGTGTCTGCTTTACTTTCTTTCATCCATCATGGATGCAGACGCCATTTTTACCCCATGGAGTATCCCGTGACACTCTGTCAGTGTCTTTTTACTTCCGTGGGGTATTATCTCGTCTGGGGTTAGTGTGATACTTATACAACAAAAGTCATCCTCACAATTGTTATGGTGGTAAGTTAGTTATAGGCCTGAAATATCTTTTTTCTACCGCCCGTTTTCGGGTAAACAGGAGCAAATTATTTGCATAGAAAAGAGGAAGTACTCTCAAACTGGCTACGGCAATTAAGGGAATCAAAAATATCAGCCACCGTTTTATCGAGGGTAAGTCGTCTGCGTAATTCAATGTGATTTAGTATGTGATTGATTCCCTGTGCAGCTGTTTGCCGGTCTGAATCTCACCCGGCTTGATCCAATGGCAGTCTTTCTGCGCAACGTTTGGCAGATAGAAAAGGGTCCGATTCTTCGACTCATGCAGGTGCTCCTCCTACCTGTGATTGCTCAGATCTGTGGCGGCTTCAATATTTTAATTTGTGACGGCGTACTGTTCATGGGGTTGGTCATGGAATCCACGGATTCATTAAAAAAGAGGGCACGGAAGTATGGTTATTCCATTGCATTTTCTTTAAATGAAGGGCGGAAATACTGCCAACTGCAAATATTCATGAATGCCTATGATCAATTAATATCTTTCATTGTCATTTCACTACATACAATTGGTTTCGATATGCTCGTTGGATTTCTCTTCGCTTGTATCAGGTTGCATCATGTGATGCCAACAGCAATCTACATGTTTGCTTCGTTCGTAGCTATGCTCACCGTCTGCGCCGTAAATGCACTGATGCCACTGAGTTCACTGAACGAAGACTCGCTAGAGATTGAGTCGATAAAGAACAGAGAAATGGCAATGCTTCGAAACAGGAAGTTGGTAAGGAAGATTGAGATGGCTAGGTGGCCTTTGCGAATGTAAGCTGGGATACCCAACATATTTGAGGTACCTTCAATCGGGAGCGTGGTCCACTTTTATTACAATAAGAGGGAAACAATAGTCACATTCTATACACTCATTTTGGACTATAAGTCAACTATGGTCCTTTCGGGAGATGTGATACTAGCAATAGTATTTAATGCTTACTTGTAAGGCACGTTGCACGAGCAATAAATTTGTCTGTCTGAGGGTGTTAATAGGACTCATACAACGAGTAAGCTTTTTGTTCACATTTTTGAAATCACGACCGCATTCTATGGGTCAACAGAGTCAGTTTGCGGTATCACTCTCGCAACATGTCAGGACATAAGTTGCGTCGGTGTACTGCTTCAAGAAGAAATATTTCAAAACCTCAAATGACGGTCTGTGCTCCGGAAGATAGTCCCAGCACTTGTTCATTTGCCGAAAACTACAATTACACGAGTCAACAGATATTCATCAAAACTGTCATCTTCAATGCAATTTATATTTGAGATTACATTTCCGATGTTGTCATTGGAGGTTGCGTTAACCTGAACCCTTCGAGTAACTCGGTTTCATGTTGAGCGTTCCAAATCCCAGATGCATAGGGGACTTTCCCTAATGTAAATATTTCCCACAACGTTACCCCGTAACTCCATACGTCTGTTGCGGGGGACATATCCAGAGTTTTCAGACCTTCAGGTGCCATCCAACGCCATGGGATGGGGACCTAAATTTAGTTTTTGAAATATTTATCCACTGGTAACCAGTTAAATGCATGTCCAAATGATCATTGTTGGTTTTACTTTACGACGTCTCCGATAAACGGCATTGTTATACAATTGCTTGGCAAGTCCGAAATCCGACACCTTGGCTGTTAAGTTTCCGTCCAGCAATACATTTCTGGCAGCAAGGTCCCCATGAACTATCTGCTTAGCCATCATGAAAAAGTTTAGACATTAACACGCACACTTTGGATAGTTTTTCTAACGTCTTTGATATGCATGTGTTCCATTCCTGCCGCAATTTCCTTTGACCATTGAAGCATGTTTTGCAACATATCCTGATTTGCATCCTTCTCCTTCGGCGTACCTGTGAAATGTGATATGACGGATTGCACCGATTTGATCTCAAAATGCATAAACTTTCGTCCTACTGATTGTCTGCAAGTAGGTTAAGAGGTTCCCATTCTCGCAATACTGAAGCAGTATGTACAGCTTCCCTGTCCAAACCCCATTTAACATTAGATTGACAACAACGCCGTACAATTCAATCGTAGTTTACACAAAATTATAAGAAGTATATTGGTAAGAACGAAAGTCTTTGCTGCCCCAAAAGTAAAAATTGCGGTCACAACATAGGACTTATAACATGACTGCGGAAGGCGTGCCGGTTTTTTCATTCAATGATTCCTCTATCCTGCTTAACGGGATCCAATTCCAAGGTATGTTATTAAACCTTCAGTAATTTTGCTTGTACAAGCTCCAACGAACGCTACAAGGTTCGGGTGCATCCCTACTCGAGTCATGAGCTTTATTTCAATCAGCATCGCTTTAACTCGATCCTTTTGACTTCCGGGTTTGATGGATTTGATTGCCAATTCCTGTCCTGGGAATTTCTCACACGTACCCTTAAAAACAAGTCCAAACTCCCCCGTCCCAACAAGCGACCCTGTTCAGTTGGGTTTTCAATAAAGAACCTAATATAAAGGTCATTATCCTTGCAGTACCCGATGTTATTGCGCTTAGGTTAACCTCAAAGGAAGGATCATAGGGCTCCGTTCCGTTGAAAAACTCGTGTTGGTCCGCAGTCGAAACACCTTCTAACTGTTTCTATTAAAAAAGGCATTATGATGAAAGCCTGTGCCGCGCATTTCCATAGTCTATACCCTTGTTTTGTAAAGTTTCATCCCAATTCCAGCAAGTACAGCAAGCATTAATAAGACAATCGCGGAGAGGATGGACATTCCAATTGCGAAAGACATGTCGTCTAGCGGTGCAGAAAACACATTATTTCACTTGCTTCAATAAAATTTGCAGCCGTTTGAAATACCTTCAACGGAAACATGAAAGTAATGTTCATCTCGACCTACAATATTTGACGCTGAGCATCGGTACAGTCCCTCATCGGAGTGGTCGATTGTGTCGAAGGTCAAAGGGAAGCTGCCGTTGCCTGGGGTGGAAGCGTGTGTAATAAACAATGGTCCTTCCTACAAAATATATATTTCGGCTTTATCAGGTGCCTGCGGACAAGAATTAGTAAAGCACCGCGGTAATTTTCTCCCACGTAAAGTTTCCGGGAGGTTGATTTTCAACGTCAGCAATACATGCCACTGTCCCAGGAATCCCGGCCGTAAGGATTACATTTGTCCGTTGTGAACTGCTCTTCTGAATCTTTGGTGCAGTTCGCGCTGTTTACGATAAAATGCGTATGTTGCCTCTCCTTGTTAATTTTTCACATTACCCAGTACAAACATAGGCAGACTTTTGGCATCGAATCCGTCCGTATCGTTCCACCATCTGACACTACATCCAATGGAAACCATACTCTGGGCAACGGTTAGTCGGAAAACGTACTGGTGAACGGGCGTCTCCCCATTGGAACCCGAAGGATATAGCAATGTTCCTACAAAATAAATAACGGTGTTAAATTTTAAGTAGGCCTTTTAATTGCTCTCGTAATTTGCTTGTTAAGAACCTTCAGTTGTACCGTTAGCATGGGTAATAGTTATTACTCCCTCAACTGAAAAGTGGAAGGCGACTGCTTTGCAAATAAACGTGTAGTTGGAACCGCTCAAGTAAGACCCGCTTTCGGTGAAAAGTGAAACCAACTCTTCCCTTGGGAGACCCACCCAACTCCAAGCTTCAATATGTTCACTCCAGTTAGTAGAAAAGTTTGTGTCGTATGGCTTACCCCATTTTCCGGAAAGCGAGGAGAAAAACAGAAACGACCTCCATAACTTCCAGTCGCGGTTTGTTCCCAAGTCATTCTCTCCAGAGTTGCAACTCAGTAAACCCGTTTGCTTACAGTAGGTGGCCTCGGAACACCTCGCGCCCTCAGGACAGTATGAGTACGTTTTGGGATTCAACAAGTAAAAATTGCTGTGGCTCCGGATATTATGCATTCCACCACCGGAGAATACTTCCCAGTCAATAGATTGTAGCAGGATAAAACACTGCGCAGCTGTGTGGCAGGAATACACAGCTGTTCCGCTGTGGAACCTAAACCCAGGTTCGAAGATGCAGTAGATATGGTTTCTGATTTCGTCAAAAGCGGGTATAGGAGGAACTTACAGGCACAAATGTACTAGTATGTATTCATTCAGGACAATTAAAAACTCTTATTGTTTATTTTCAAATTACCTCTGTAAGTTAATTGCCAATCCCAAATCGTTCTCATTTTTCCATGCGCAGTTCCTTCACGATTGAAGCAGCTCACTACAACGCGACACAATTCAGTAGGTCTTTGTCGAAACGTGGACGCGCTATTTAAACACAAGGTTCCCCTAACTCCACTATACTCTTCTCCATTCTGGTCCCAAGTTTTCGATACGATAGAGCTGTTTTCAAACACGGCGGTGACTTCAACGGATTGGTTCCACTGATTTCGACAGTAACTGACCCATTTTATATGAAGATCAATAGTGACACCCAATTCCCCTCCGGATATCCCACAAAACAAGTGTTGCGCCTCATCCATGTGCAAATAAATGTCGCGCCGATAGGGGATCACAAGGAACGTTGCTGAGATTGGGAAGGTCTTGATCAGTTAGTGCCCGAAATAGAAAGATATTCATTACCGTTTTTGTAAGGTGACGGTTTGACATTTTGCAAGGTAATGGTTTTTGTATGGAGCCCGCGATGGCGTTTACCCTTTTCGGTGTCTCCTACGACTTTTTTGTTGTCTCCTTCACCCGCATCGTCGTCTTCACTCGCTTCATCTTGGAACACACATGTGTAATTGCCCTCACTAGGTTTCCTCAGAGCAAACCCTCGGTAGGGTAGGAAGTCATACTGTGATGGATCCATCCGAATTCCCTGTCATTCAAGTGGTACATTATCAGCAGAAGCCTAACTCTACTCATTTGAAGGTGTTAGACAGAAAAAAGAAATGGCCAATGGCCCGTATAAATTTAAACGGACAAACTAATAATCCGCAATTCCCGCCATTAGGCCGAATTGGAGAAAAAGAACTGGTAATTTCGATTACGGTAGTTCTCTCAACTATCTGTGTACCTGTTACCCAATAAGACGTGGGCATAACAAGAAGTGCAAAAAAACACATTAGCTTCTTGAGCATTGCAGTAAGCAGCTGCATAAAAAAATCTTCTTTCGGTTTTCGAATTAAAAGTTTAACGGCTAGGGAGTGGGATTATATTAATTTTCAGGCCAAATTAGTCGCGTACACAACAAACTATATAAAGTTGATTACAATGTGCACCTAAATTCTCGAACAATTTCTGTGGAAGTACAACTTTACTTTGGACATGGTACAAAAATGCCGAAAGTTGCAACAAACTTTAACCGATTACTTGGAAGGAGTGTTCAAATTTTCAACTCACGTTTCTCAGAAGGTAAGCATTTCCAAGCATGCTGGCCACGGCACAGGGCAGTTCGTTTTCGTCAACGTCTTTTTGGACTTTAAAAAATCGGTCAGTGGTGCCCCTATGGCCTGTAGACACAAACAGAATTGAGATTGTGTTGGTGCATTAGAGGCACTGCGTCTACCCTTGCTAATAATGATTAAAGAAGGGCTCTCCGATGACTCATCCATGGCCCTACAGGTCAGATGCAGTGAAGCACGTTGTGACGTTTGTTCGGGCGTTGACTGGCGGCTTGCCCCCACCCACAAATAAGCATGATAGATGACATCTCCGTTTTTGTCATTTGTTACCGTCGTAGGGCCATAAGTATAGTTATACATGTCAGTCTTTAAACATTATCACTGAGTTAGATTTTGATTAACAGATTCGTCCAATTGCCAATGAGGTAATACGTTTGGTTTCAACTTACCATGTAGCCTTCTATTAACCATTGAACTGGATGTGATGATTGGCACCGAAGGGCCATCCTACCAAATAACGAATGGAAACTGGGAACCCCGTTGTCGTTCCTAAGGAATCTCCATTGCCATGCTTCCGCTAAAAGGGTTACCTTCGCCGATGCACGTTTTTGCCTACCGTCGTTCCTGATATATAAATACTCATCCAGCTCTACAATTATACGCCCACACCAAATGATGCGACACGCCCACTTTTCAAGCCATACTTTGCTTCTCCGTGTTTCATCATATTTTTGAGTCCACCAGCCATGAACAAACTGACCGTTATTACCTTGCACCACAACGCCTCGCTGGAGGGAATACTCTTGAATGTATTTTTTTAAGTACCTCATATATTCCAAATACACTTCCCAATCTTCTACAACCATGCTCCGAGTACCGCCGATACCAAGTGAGACATTCGCGTGTATTTGTCTTGCTCGTTGTATACACTGCCTGATCTCAATAAAGTTGACCTTGACTATTTCTGTCATCCTAAGCTTATTTTCTTCAATGGTGTCTGGTATAGGCGCTTGGCCCTGCCCTGTTTCTTGGAAATGGTCAAAGCTTGTGTAACAAAATGCAGTGTCTGACATCGTAAGCATAAGACGTTCATAGTCTGAAATGGGATCGCTGTATGCGGCAGACCAACGAGAATAGAAAATAGTGGTTTGTATTCCAGATTTTGAAAAGGTTCGGAATGATGCAGCTGTTTGATTTAGGTCTTGCCTGTCCCAGTCCTCATCCTCGTCGAGACTACTTCCCCCAGTTCGCAGTGTGTAATGTATGCCACAGACAGTTGAGGTTGCATTGGCGTTTACCTCTGCAATATATGGAATCATATCCAAGTCGTTAATTTCTGATTCTAGATGAAGACATATCTTTCGGTGGGAGTCGCTCGTTCTTGAGTTCATCTTTATTGCAGCCGGGATTATTGATTCTGGTGGGCACATTAAGAATAGTGCGTAAGGCTTAACAATGCTGCGGCCATAGTCTACCTGCAATGTCCTTGGCTATATAAAGGTGTCTACTCCGCTTGGCCACCGCATGCAACAAAGTCTCCACATCTTCCTGTTTCCTCACAAACACACGTAGATGGACGGAGAGATATACAGATAGTTCCTCCCTATTCCACTTTAAAGAGCGGGTTTTAGCGGTGAGTTCAGACTGAGTCAATTCCCCGACCTGTTGAGCATTTCCATGGGCATGTATGCATGTGTGAACTATTCTTCATGACAACTATTTATACCCATAAGAAAGTCCACAAATAAGATCCCAAAGTGTGTACCCTCATCTCCCAAGTTACATCATCAGTAACGATGATTACTGATGATGCATAGTTACAAGATAATTATTGGAAAATTACAATACTTTGAGGTTTTTCCAACGTTTACAATTAGTGCTATAATCAAACTTCGCAGCACTTCTGGTATGTGCGCTTTGGGCTTCAAAACGGATGTCAAAAACCGCAGTTTAAAACGGATGTCGTCCTGGAAAAGCGAGTGACTAGGAAAATTGTTAAGCCTGTAAATAAAATTGACATGATGCACTATGTTGAGCAACAACGCATCAAATCAACTTCTTATATCATGTGTGGTTAGCAAACGTATCATTAAATTTTATTTGTTGGTAGAGACTAAAGAGCTGGGCAGTGCAGTTGTCCGTCATAAATCAAACCAGCAATCAAATCATCATTCAATGGCTTTTTCTGTCAGAAAAGTCCTGGCGGATTTGGCGGTTGTCACAAATATTACCTGTCGAGTTACCGATGCCATCATTGGGGACTTAGTCCTGGTCCCAAGAACCGTGCTAGCCTGAATACAAATTCTTGAAGAAGCTTCTGGCTCCACACCGTGGCTTCACACCGTCTTAGCGAAGAATGGCCCATCCTCCAATCCACAAAATTTTGCCGTTGCCGTAGAAGTCTCGTGCTCCCTTGGTCTGAGGCAGGTGACTTGCCATTCTACAAGTTGGGTTTCAGATATGGTCCTTTCGTGCTGGCAAAAATTATCTTTATCAAATTCACATCATTTCTGGAGACTTGACCAGCAATTGTGTAATTGTAGACTAGAGCAAAACGTAAACCACCGAAACGGCTTATTTTTTGGTTCCACTGGAAGTCGTGAATTTTATGCATTACGTATCCATGACACGGTTTCGATTGCATACGGTGTGCTTGCGATAAATAAGTAGTAGTTTTTCCTGTCCTTGCAATTGACATTGTCACGTTTATTACTTGATTATGTACACCTTACTCCTACAACTGCTTTAGATTTTGAAAAACTGCAATGGTCTAAAATACGAATCAATATTACCACATGGCGTGCTACCAAAACGAAATGTTTCTGAAACGAAAACTAAAGTACCCCGGTTGCTAGCTTCAATTGTGTAAATACATTGGCTGTTGAACTGATTAAACGGTGCCAATCTAGCGGGACTAATTTAACCAACTTAATTCGCAGACCACTGCTTCATAGTTATGACTGATTCATCGATGTGTGAGCTACCAGGGACCCCTATGAATCTACGGTACTGATGGAAAGTGTATGTCAATACTTTATTCCTCGGTGAATCAAATTTGCCTTTGCCTCATATTCCATTTAGACAAAAGATGGTAGCACCATGTACTCTTACAATGGACGCAGAAACTTTAAATTCTCCCGAATCTGATTCAAACGCGGCGGGCACTAATGAAATTGAGAATTTCTATTTTTCCCATAATGCTACTTACCCAACTATACTTCACTGCCAATAAAAACTATAAAAATTATTTTTCAAAAAAATTGTCATTTGAAAAAATGCAACCCTCAAGTTGGCTTTCATTGTAAAGAAATTGAATCTTCAATTTCATTCAGTTCAGTTTCATTTAATCAGGTAGAAACCAAGAAATTCTCAAAGTCGCGCTCATGGAGAAAAAACGCACAAGTTTTTTTCTCCATTTGCGAGGCCCCATGGGGATTAAAGTGGCTTTGAAGATTATGACGCTGAAAAAAATTGAATTGGAAGAAGGATGGGACAATTTCTACCGCGAAATGATGATGAACCTACGCATCCCAAACCATTCAAACCTAATAAAGAGTGTTAAGATGGACATCATTCCTTTGGGGGACTGGAAAGCTGGAACGCTCAAGTTCATATTCGCCTTAGAGACAAAACTGTGCAAATGCAGTTTGGAAACTGGGTTTAGGGCGTTGCCGAAAATTCCGGTGTGTTTATTTCTTATTATTGTCAATATCTGAAATGTTGACGTTTCATTTGATTTCACATTTAGGCCAACTTTCCGTGGGACAAGATTGCACTTGTGGTGGAGCGATGCATGTCTGCGCTACATTTTCTGCATGACCACGATTTTGTCCACGGTGAATTGCACTTGGGAACCATTATGGTTCAATGGGAAGAAACGGACACCATGTCAGTCACCATTATCGACTATGATGACATGCGGTCGGCAATGGAATGTAGAAAAAGTCGTATTCAACATGGGGACAAAGCGGATTCCGCAGGAAGTTGTGGGTACAACCCTCCTCGCGGTAGCAGGGAAAGCATGTATGCCTTGGTCGACCGCAGGCGGAAGGATCTTCATTGGTTTTTCTGAAAGGCGCTGCACCAGGGTTGAAGGATGGAGCAGGTTGGCACCGGTCCGAGGGGAACGGTGGGACGAATATGTTATAGTGTAGTGGATTTTGAATAGGCCTTTCTTG
>JAQGCL010000319.1:0-15957 GCA_034699605.1 Isotomiella paraminor | reverse complement strand
CTGTGACATACCTCTCGGCTAAAATTGACAACCGGAAGGCCTCTTGGAGGATTCATGCCGGTTTCCCGATGTGCACAGCGGCAAGTGTCTAGATGTAGAGATGCAATTGCAGGGAAATGGCTTGGTCATTCGCAAGAGATCGGGTAATGAACATTCGACGATTCTTCCGATTTGGGTCATAAAATATGAACGAGTTGGTTTTCGGATACTTTTTGTGCTGTAAATGACTCGAATTAGATGTAGAATATCGCCAAAAACAACTATGGTATAGAATACAGGGGATAAAAAAATTTAGGAATTGGTGACGATTACAATTAATGAAAATGCAAGACATCATGCCATTAAAAGGTCATAAAATTTGAACTCGTAGTTTTTCGGATACTTTTTTTTCTAGAAAGGTCTCATCTATCATTAATGTGCCAATCTATCATTAATGTGCCAATCCATCATTAATGTGCCAATCCATCATTCATGTGCTGACCCAAAAGCCAATCAAAAAAGGGACAAATGATCAGAGCTGCAAAAAGGTGACAATGATCCGAGGCTTCAAAAACGCGACAATGATCAGAGGCTTCAAAAAGTGACAAGGACTATTCAACTTCACAACGAGAAGGATGGCTGACAAACTATGTTTTTTTGTACAGTGTGTGTGAAGAAGGTGATTTTATGGCACAAACGTGGTCCTGTATAACCCCCCCTTGATTCCACTCTATCTACTAGGAGGATGTTAAAATGCCTTGTCTCACTTTAACCCAGTTTTTAAATAATAGAACGATCATTGTCATTGATAAGTGTCTGCAGCTGCAGCGTGTAGCCAAAAACAAAGGGATACAAATCATGTTCATTCACAAGTGTCTGCAGCTGAGACGTGAAATCAAACACAAACGGGATAAAAATCATGTCATTCAACCTCCAACTCTGAGTGAGAAGCCAAGGGAGCGTGTCCTGAGCCTGACAGGGTCAGGGTTACGAAGAGGGAGGACACTGACCACTAGGGCCGAGAAAAATGGCGGGGGGTAGGTGGGGGTGGTCAGACCGGGGGAAACGAACCACACCGACACCGTCTACAAAACGTGGAATTGGGTGGCTGTATCTACCTACTGATATATCAGGACGTTGGACAAAATTTTAAAATACGTTAGAAGTGGAAATTTTCCATAATTCTCACATTTATCATTGACAGACTTTCCGTTTCTTCTTCCATTCGGACAGAATAGGGAAATTCCCTTCGGCCATAAACATTTTCCCCCCACCTGCCATTCAAGGGCCTATGGGAAAGAAATATCGGTCGGTCCTAAGGGCCTACCACTCTAGAAATATTGGTCAGGAAATACCAGAAGCACCTCGGGATGTACCGTTTTTGGTTCGTCCTTAAACCAAATCAATGTTGTCAACTGCCAAAAACAACATGTCTTGTTGTTGTTGTCAGATAAAAGGAATAGGACCTTTTATTTCCGCTTACTGAGAGAACGGAATTTGGCAGGATAGCGAAGCTGTCTGGGTTGTAGAAAGTGTTGATGTGTTAATTGGACACGGCGCGTCACACATGAGAGAGGGATTGAATACCCTTCGCCAGTAGCTACCAGTGCAGGGCGATTCCGTCCAACTTGTCACCGGAGCGTATCACCGAGGTTTGGGACGTTTTCATTAAACAAACAGTGATCGTGAGACATGATCAGGTTCCTCGAGATGGACCCTTCGGATTCCCTACCTCGCCACATGAGACGTTGCCAAAAATACATTCGTCAATACAACACAGGAAAGTCACCATAAACTCAAGATAGCTTCAAAAATGCCCTGTTAATCAATGACTCAACGTATTGCCCTCTTCGATGAATAAACTTATATAAAAGTATAGAGTTGCGGTCCCTAAAAGTATCCCCCGATAAAATTATACGATAAAGTTATCTAAACGATGGCAATCGACATTTGGATGGTTGCTGTTCATTCCTCGTCTTCACTGCCGTCGTTCTCTTTGTTCTCGTGCAATGGGCAAGTTGCATTGTTCAAGCGATGATGCCGGGGCGAAGGTGCTGATAGGTCCGAGACCCCTCAGCACTGAAAAAGAAACAGTGGAGGTACGGGTTGTCCGCGCTTTCCCTTTGCATCTGTCAGATATTCAGAGATACAGATGGTCGGCAGTAAACCGACAACCTGTCTTTCAGAGCCCTTGAGGGAAGTGATTCAATTCAACATAGAAATTAAATATACTCATACCAACACGTGTTCTAATCGTATTCTAATATTCGCAACTGTCTCTTGGGTTCTGTATTTCTGACGGTCATTGCAATGGCATCCAATTCAGATCTTTCCGCAAAGTAAAGAGTTTCCCCCCTTGCAGCGCCTCACCCATCTCATTCCATTTCTTCTGTGGCCACATCCTACGTTTTGGATGAACCAAATCCCCAAAAGCTGAAAACGCTTAACCGATGGTCGATAATCTTGACAGCGTACTTACTCCTAACTTTGACGAAATCAAAGTTGTCAATTTCCGAGTAAGCCTCCTCGTGAAAGAATAGGAGTAGTAGCTTTTATTTCCGCTTCCTAAGAATGTCGATTTGGATCCAATAGCGAAACAGTCTGGATTGTAGACAGTGTTGAGATGATCAATTGGATATGGCGCGTCACAAAAGATGGAGGGAGCAAGCACCCTGTGCCAGTACCCCGCCTACTCAACTGCAGGGCGATACCATTCAAGTTGCACTCGTATCGCGGCACTGTTGTTTGGGAGCATTTCATCAAAGGCACACTGAGACATGTTGAGGTACCACAAGATGGACCCGCTTGGATTCCCTACTTCCCAGCATTCTTCGAATTGCTTTCTTCGAAGAAAGAACTTAGTGTGAAGTAGAACCTTGCCAGAAATGTCCTGATGTTAATGTCGGCGAGATACTCACAAGCTATAACGAGAGAAAGAATCCCGGCGGAAAGCAGCATCAAACACCAAGTCGTACACCTTTGTGTACATCTCGAAAGAGAGCTTGGGACGAGTGTACGCCGTGAGAAAGGCAAAAGTCGTAAATCGGATTGGTACGAAAGGACTTGCTCCCTCTTCATAGTATTCGGTATCCAAGAACACAGACCAATTCTCCGTCGGTGCAGATTCGCGGATTGACCCATTTGCCAACGTCATAACGACCCAGACCAACTTCATTTCAACAGAAGCAGCGGTGGCGGTTTGACCTCGGATTAGACGACGATGTTTTCTACTTGACATTGTAAGTGCCCTGACCAACCCAGGGTGGGATTTCAGTGGATGATGGCGAAATGCAGGAGGAATATCGAAAGCGTCGAGGGAAATACGTCTGATCCTTCTCCTCGTTGTAAACGAGGTGTACGGATGACCGTCCACGAATGAACATACCGTGCAGTCCTCGTCCTCGCTCCTGGCCTCAACTGCTCGGGCCATAAAAACAAATGCCGTCTGCATGAAGATGGTGGTAAACAAGGTGTGACTCACCCCTGTATCTATGAAGTATGGGGGAAGCTGGGACCAGAGGAGAAGGAGCCAATCGTAGGAAATCTTTGTATAAACAACTGCAACGGACCTTGTTTCATCATGCGTGAACCAGTTACCTCTATTGTACTCCCGCCCTGCGTACGTGAGATACCCATGGAACCCAAAGTACATCATTATTTTGAGGTAGAAGATCTCAGATCCGAAGACCCCTATATTTCGCACGAGAAAATAAGAAAGTTATTGGAGAAATGAAAGACGAAACAAAAGGTAATATTATTTATAGTTTCATCGGTCTGGCTTCTAAAATGTACTCAATTGTAGGAGCTCACAATTTTAAAATAACTAAAGCTAAATGTGTGAAGAAAAGTGTAATTAAAAAAGCCTTAACTCGGTATTTTAGAAAATAAGCAAAGGGTTTATGAGTGTAAAATGAATTTAGTTAGATCTAAGAACCACAAATTGTCTGTGGCTAGTTTTAAGAAAAAACAGATTCATTCCTTTGAATCTAAAAGATATATTCTGTCTGATGGTGTGTATTCACGCCCATATTTTCATTATAAGAATAAGTAGTTTGGATGAATATGAAGTGTAAATAAAAAGAATTTTGAACTTTCCAAAATTAGCTTACCTTGTTTTATTTTTATTTTCATGATGATGACGATGATGACGGATGAAAAGTCACCTTCGGTTTCCGTCCTGTGTAGAAAAAAGAAGTTGAAAAAGAATTGTCAAAAAGAATTGTAATGTATCATCTCACCTTTTTTTCTGCAGAACTTACTTCGTTCTTGACATTAAAAATGATTACTCACATAAAAAAAGCCGACCAATGATTTCAAACCTTCACTGAGCTTCCACTCACAAACTTGTATACCCAGTCAAGCATTGGCCTTTAGTTGGTACGGACTGACTTACTTTGCAATTGAACCGAAGTTTGCATTTGGGGGTCGGACCGGCCACAAATATTGACGAAGGTATGACAAGTCAGTTATGCTAACTCTGTGACTGCATGAAAACGACTAAACTCGTAATTATACAGAGTGCACGCGAATTGGCTTGCTATCATTTTTAAATGAGACTAAAAATAATGCTATAACCAAGCAACACGACAGTTTTTCGGCGTTTTGCGAGATTTTTTTGGTTTTTTTCGTTGTTTTATTCACGTTATTAAAATGAAAAAAACGACAAAAACCTCGGTTGCTTGGTTATAGCACTAATGATAGCAAGTCAATTCGCGTTCACTCTGTATATAAAAGTTTGAAGTCACATAACGGAAGGAAAAGGATTGAAAAAAGTGCATCCCTGTGTGTATTGTTTTAGAGAATTTGGTTCATCAAAAAGTTGGAGAAGAGGATTTTATTGTGATGAGTCAAGAAACTACACAAAAAAATAGTATGAAAACAGATTTGTTTACGTTCAGAAGGATAGAGTGATTCGACTAAAAATGTCCAAACTCGTCTTACATTTTTGTACAAAACTGTATCAAATCAAACAAAACTGAAAGAAGAACGGAAATTTCTAATTTGTACATGCATCTTCATTTCCTCTCTCTTCACCCTCAAATTGTGAACAAAATGAGTGAGATGTTAAGAAAATAAGAAGAAACTGATGCAACGGCAAGAACAAAATGCTCAGTGACAATGAAAAAAGTGACGAGTCATTTTGCATTGTCATTGAGTATTTGCTTTTGAAAACAAAAAAGTTGAGATGAGATGAAGTGGAATTGTTGCATCAAGACTTGTTGAAAAAAGGAGTCCTCTCGACCCCGTTTGCACGCGAAAAAGAGGGTTCTGGCTCCCCACTGAGCTGTAGACACGTTATTATAATCTTCAGACTTTAATATCAAAATGGGCTCCTGTCACCTGTTTGATTATTGATATTGTGACATTTTGCATCGGTATTGCACCTATCTCAACTACGTCCATGGGAGAAATACTGCCACAAAATATTAGAGGAATTTTTGCCCTAAAATACACTGGCATGCTCAAAGGTATCCCTTTTATAACAAAAATTGTTTGCAGGGATCGGATCAGCCATATGTACAGCCGTACTGCGATTGTCTGCCTTTGCCATTTCGTTCTGGTTCTTCACCGTAGTGTGTGTTGCTGCTGTCCTTGTTATACTGTTTCTTGTGCCAGAGACAAAAGGCAAGAGTTTTGAGGAAATTGCAGCTTTATTTAAAAGCACAGAATCCGAAGGAAACGAGTGTGAACCAACGACACTTCGTCACTCAAAACTACAAAATGTGAGGTTGTAGTTGTCCAATCAATTGAGCCAGGTTGGTTTGTACATTTTGTACGTCTACAATTGCCGGGCACTAAGCTGGGCAGGGAGACATATCGCCATCTTCTTGAACATAACCAACCAAACCAGCTTGGAAATTTTGAATGCGAATCTTACCAAACATGCTACCCTATTTCCGGTTACTATTGGATTAATTACTTTAAGTCCCCTAATTGTAAATACAAAGGTTCTGTGCACCTTTATATTACAAAATAACACGGTGCACTGTACCACGTGGAAAGACTTTTTTTTATTACCATCAAAAGAATTCAATGATAATGGAATACGTAGGATGTCTACGTTACAAACCACGTGACGTTTAATTACTTGATAGATTGCTAATGTGTAGGCTTATGTAAGAGCGGGGGAGATGGCGTTAAATGCCAATGCCAATGTACGATTATTTAACACTCGCAAATTGAATGTTTGCTTAACACAATATCGTTACAACAATCGGAAGAAGAACGGAAATGTCAGATGTGTAATGTAATGGAATATTTAGATTCTTCAGGTTATCACTCGAAAACACGGTCCCACGCAATGCTGCTTTTGGCAACTCCATCAATCATCGGATTCTTCTTCTGAACGATAGGATAGAAACCGAGTAAATTCTTGGATCATCAAAAACAGTTGGGGAAGGTGTTTGGGGGTAATAGTTAGGGATATTGGAAATGCTTTGGAGGGAGTGCTTGTCTACGTCCCGATGTGTGATTGCAACCTAGAGTCTGATTGTAGCACGATAGAACCGACCATACATGAAGTCAATGTAATTATGTCAACTTTATGTAATGTTCTTTAATTTGGGTGGCTTGGGCTTCGTTCATTGAATTATTTAGGTGTGCTAAAGGACGTACAGGGTTAAGCGTCAGGTTATGGCAAACTGAGAAACTACTGTAAATGCTCCTTGGACTGAATTTAAATTACCAGTAATCTACGAATTGATTTTTACCGCTCTTTTTAGTGGTTTAAGGTTCAAATGTTTACATTTGACGCTTTACATTTCCGTTGGTCGGTTTTCGTACAGGGCAAATGTGCAAAATTTGGCATGACTCAGTAACTGAGTAACTGACAAGAGAACCTCAGCACCTGTCAATGGAGCTTCCTCTTGGTACTGATATATGTTGCGAGGTATGCAATGTGAGTAACGGTGGTACTTTTGGTTTCTGTTAATGGACCCTTCAAGGGACTGTGGGATACAAAAGTTGAAAAAGACCCGAAAGAGGCTACGGCATTCATGCACACAACCATTAAAATTTCTAAAATTCCAAACTTTAACATTGGGCAGTATTGACGGAAACCCACAATTTAACATAACATTACGGGTGATCGAGAAAAAGACACTTATTTTGTGGACAACTCCACTTTTGGAATTCAAAGAATCCTTCCTCCACTCCCTTAAGGGCTTATTTCACAGATACCATGGGTTACTCACGGTTACGCACACTTCCTCCTTCACAACATATTATGTGTGTATCAAACGGAAGCTCCATTTACATTTGGTAATGTTCCCTCGTGAGTCTCAGTTACTTGTATATTGAAAGCCATACAAAAAACCGTATTCTGCATCTTCTCCATTATGGTAGCTTTCGGCATGTGATTCTCCTCTGTTATCTTCATTTTAATTTTTAGTGCTTCCGGATGTTGATTCATTTTCCTCCAAGGCAAGTGCACCCCACCCCACCATTTAGCTTTTGACTTGACCCGTTTGAGGACAATGTCGTCAACTCCAGGGATGTTTGCGGCAACAACAATTGCACTAACAAGCTCCTCATCTCTCCCATGCTCAGGAAGGTTGTGGATGTACATCACAAGTCGTTGGAAGGAGACACTTCCGTCTTCCTCGGTGCCAGTTGAGATGGATTCGGGAAACGTTGGCCAAGTGTGTGCCTCCCTGAAATGAAAAGAAGGAGTGTATGCAATATGGCTGTCAAAACTTGTTCTCATTATGTTACAATTACGTACTGCACGTTGTCGCGTGTATGGAGAATCTGAAGTTCGTAGACATACGCCTCATATGGTTTCCGCGATATGTAGTCCACCCATTGCAGTAATGTGGTTGGAAATTCGTACGGTTGGCAAGGGGATGCATACACGTCATACTGATGTTGATAATAGTCAGCTCGCAACATTTCTTCGGAATCTAAAGATTTAAGCAAAAGGATATATTGCTGATGTAATTCTAGAAAATTGTATACATCCACACATTTCGTAAAACCCATACCTTTGTCCCAGCTCCGTTTATGCTAAGTATCTATGTTGAATAGATCTCTAAAGTTGTGTCTTGAATCTGTTTTGCACTGTGATGAAACTGACATTCGAAGGAAGAGAAATAGAGATCTACAAATGATTTGGGCCTCCTCTCAAACTCCACCAAACAAAACCAAAAGTTTACCGTTCTCAATTTCAAATTACTTCCGTGATTTTGCAATGTTGACAAAGAATAATATGTTTGCCTTTGATAGTTTCCTCTTCCTTGTTCGGTAACCCTACATTTTCAATCCTAATGTTTGTCGTACAACAAAGAGTAAACATAAATGGTTTGTCGACTATTATGTTGTTCAACTGGAGGTGAAATTGGGTCACACGAGATACAGCATACAAACAAAATCAAGGAAGTGGAGACGTCCAGCACCATTCGTATACCAGGAAATGAACAGTCAACAAACTTACGCCTCCCTGCAGAGAATTGTGCAAATTTGTATTTATGCCATGGCACAGATTAAAATGACGACTGAAATCTAGACTTGCACTCTTCAACGCACTTCCACGTATCGTCCAACAGTACTGGATTGCACTTCAGATGCGAATAACTCTTCATTTACAATTCTAAACCATGAGCAATATTATACCCACTCAAGGGGGAAGGGGACCCTGCGTTATTGATATTGATCACGGCGTGGATTGCCTGGGGTCGCCCACAATTTTTGAAACAAGAGGAGGTCAAGGGGCGACTTTCGGAACACCGATATTGGGTTAAGATCTCCTTCTTTCATCTGAATTTTTTGATTGAGGTATCTGATTGAAACAGTATAATTTGTTGAACTCTTAAAGTGTATGAAAGCGATCAAGTTTAGCGGAATAATTTGAGGGTTAAAAAAATTCTAGGAATCGAGTATGTTTGTTTTTAATGCAAAAGACAATATACTAGCACAAACTAAGTAATGATTATTGTCTACAATGTATTTCGAATAAGCTAGCACCTTACAATACTTCGTGATGCAATAATGACGGGGTGTTTTCTGACAATAGTGGTGGACACATTCAAGTTAGCCAACGTATTAGCCACCGATGCACACCTCGTTCAAAACAAGCTAGACCAGCTTTGTGGCAGCCTTTGCGTGTCCGAGGATGTCACAATTGTGCATGGTGCCGGGTTCAACAGAGTGGAAATATTGAAATGCATTCTGAATGCTTGGGTGAGCAACAACGGGAATAAAGCTACTATTTCTTCACTTGTTGACGCGTTGAAGGGCATGAAGTTGATTGCAGTTTCGGGTACCCAATATACATGACACGAATTCATTTTGGCATGTCATCATGCAGTGATTTGTATATTTTGTCAATAGACTTCTTGTCGAGTTCATTTGAACCCGCAACAGCGGTTGTGTTTCAGTCTATCCCGGATGCTTTTACAACTCCACGTGTCCCAATGCAGAACCACTACCGCGAAATGCCTGCACCGCAATTCATGTTTCCACCCCAGCCAAGTCAACAGTACCCGGGTCAAGAGAATCATTATCCAGGTAGCACAACAAGAATCTTCGGGCAGCCGCCCCCGCTTGTACCTTCCATCTTAATCTTACAGATTGGACTCCTCGAGGCGAACCGATGTCGGATGATTCTCTCGATGCAGGGTTCCTGAAACGGTTGCGAAATGCAAGTATTCATAAGCTTCGCGACAACTTGTTTTCTGAGAAAGTGGATATGCGTTGGCATAACCTTCCCGAACGAGGGCAAGATGAACAAATTGTTAAGGAAATTGTACAAGCGGCGAGAATTCCTGGCGTTGCCGACATTGTCTTGAAACGGGAAGAACCCAAAGTAGCTGCATGGTGGAACAGAGGGGTTGCCAGTTTGCCCTGGAATAAAAAGAAGAATGATACCCCCAAACCACTGAAAGTAAAAATGAAGGTTAAAAAGCAAACGGGCAAGCCTTTAAGTAAGTCACTGATCAAGGAATGTATTGAGAACACACTTGTATGCAAAGCTTTTGATGTGAAGGTGACTGAGAATATTGAATATTGAGTGTAAAAAAGTAGGTAGGTAGATTTAGGTAAAAAATAATGGTGATGTGTAGGAGGATTATAGTAATGTCATTCCAATTAATCAGTAGCTTAGGAGCAGTAGGAAAAAAATCATGGTATAATTGTAAAATAATTCTCAGTGACACCTAAAACGTTTCCAAACAAATACAATTGTACCAACGCAGCACATTCCTTGACAAAACAGCCATGACAAAACAGCGTAATGAACAACAAATAATAACAAATTGTTATACTTATAATTTAATTGTAATTCGCTTAAGGCCAAATTAGCAATGTATAAAATAAATAAATACAAACGTCCGGTTTACATCAGGTTTCGCCCAGAATTTGCTAAACGTTCAATCATGACCAGGTTCGGTATTAAAGCCAGTAGTTTTAACCAAAGCTGTTTCCGGTACTCGTGTGTACGTCAAGTTATCGATTCTTCAAGGATCTCTATGGGAAAGATTCTAAAAGTGGTAGAAAGGAAACGTAACTTCCTATTTGCAACTTCATTTTTGCCTTCCTCCATTCCGAAAATGACGCGGAATAACATTGACAATTCGATGGATTCTTCCTAAATTCCTTTTTGGAAGCATAGAAAAACCGCAGTATGACTTCCGGCAACTCTGGGTTGATTTTAAACTCATCATGTCCAGGATTTTGCCAAGGTGGAAAAGAAAACTGGGGTTCCCAAAAATATAGAGAAATCTAAGTAAGGTTGAGAATCAGGTTTTGATTGATTGACTGGTGTGGAAACGCCTAGCTGGGGCTCATGAGAGATGGAAATCGGGTATAAAAATTCGATCTTTCTAGAAAAAGATGGAATCCATATCCGCGGAATCCATGGATCCGATGGAATCCACGGAAACTTTCAATCAAATGCAGGTATAATGTAATCTTGCCTCGATTCTTGCCGAGAATTTAAATTCACAGACGTCGCTTTATTCTACACAATTACATAGCTTCTATTTGTAAACAATGTTTGGTTTGACTACGGTAATTCAAGGTTCTCACTGGTTCGTTTTTTCTTCTTACCGCAGCTAATATGGTTGTGTTGTGACTGTGAGTAGCGTCCGATTTGAAAAGACATTAAAAGTAATGAGGCATTAAGGTGGTAGGGGTGCATAAAGTTTTGATGGCGACATCATAGATTTAATTTGGTCGAGTCAAATTATGAGTGTCGCTTCGTATAGAAAAGCACTCGTTTTGCTATGACTGCTAAAGGGTTAGGATCAAACATGGGGTATGAATGTCCGTATGTATACAGACATGTGCAGATTTTAAGCTTGTGACAGGATAGGAAAGAAACACCGAATCCACGATGAAACACACCGAGGGTACTCTGGCATGTAACAGTTTGGTTATAATACTGGGTTGACAATATCTATACTTGTAGCGTTGAAGGGAATCGACCATGCACACAATTACCTCTCAAAACTACACGGACGGGTAGTTCGTATCGTATCTGTCAGTCGGTCATGGAAAGTTGTCCAACTCGGTTGGTTAGTTGTAATAAGGTTTCGGTGGTTTAGCCTTCATTGTCTTCCTGCCAAAGTAAAATAAATCATACCTCATTCCAGGTAAGGAGAAAGCTACTACAGGAACGATCACGGAAACATGAGTAAGGTTTTTTTTCCTTTTTCCCAGATTCGTTTTTTTCTGTCATAAACAGTAGGGATTTATCTAAGCAATAGATCTTTTTGAGATGGAACATTCACTTCTGCCTTCCATTCTAAAAAACCTCCAATAGATGATGGTTTATCTGGAGCAAATTTTCTAGGAATATTAAATCGCAATTTGTTTTATAAGCAGCTACGACGTATGAAGAAACACTTGCTTACAAGCTACATGTTTTTTCCGTAGGTCATTCCACTTACTACCACGTTATTATCAATAAGCTAGAGTTGAGGTTGGTGTCTTTATAATGGTTAACCGGTTGGAGTTTTGTTTATTGAATCAAAGTGGATGTCAAAATCATTCATCTTTGTCGTATGAAAAACTTGATTTGTGATTCATACGACTCAGTGAAATTCATTGCATCTCATCTAACTCATTGAAATTCAGAGCGTAGGGCCACATGTCATTGAAAACATAGAGCTGAACTGACCTGCCGTCTTTGTTTGATTCTTATGCTTTGTCCCTTTTATCTAAACGTCTTATTCGTTAAATTTAGATTCAAGCTACAACTTCATTTTTTTGCTCGACTGGATCACTGCCTCCGAAACTGAGATAGATATTGGAAATATTTTAAACATTTAATTTGTCATATATCAGGAGGACTATTTCAAAACCAGGAGCACCCACCAATGTTTCTGCTGTGTTGCTTGTTGGCCTGTCATTTTCGATTCGGTGATACATTATCAATCACAGGCCCAAAAAATTCAACTCTGCCTCCTGAGCTGATCAACAGACGGCCCGATGATGATGGAAGTTGTAAAAATGAAGGGTTCTATCCGACCAATGATGAAAAGGATTGTGCAAAGTTTTATCAATGTGTCCTCTCTGCTAACGGACAATGCTACGACAAATTTGAGTTCCAATGTGGATCTGGGACGATGTATCATCCTAATCTGTAAGTAAAAGCAATTCTCTCGCCATCTATGTTGCCGTAAAAATCAGGCGAACCGGTATTTGTATATTCAAACTGTGATTTGCCAAAGTTCCTTACAGAATTGGTACATTGAATTTGGTTTTAGCACTTCATGCGTCTATCCATGGCAAATGCCTCAAGACAGCAGGTGTTCGCCAAGCAGTTCTGAATGTGGATCACCTGGTAAGGTTCAGAGTGTGTATTTCACACCTAGTTT
Organism: Isotomiella paraminor; assembly: GCA_034699605.1. Lineage (NCBI taxonomy): Eukaryota > Metazoa > Arthropoda > Collembola > Entomobryomorpha > Isotomidae > Isotomiella > Isotomiella paraminor. The sequence goes on along the minus strand of JAQGCL010000319.1, from coordinate 3,163 downwards.
CTTAGTAATTTTTATTTTTTAGTTCAAAAATCCTGTAATTCCGAGGTCAAAGAAAACAACACCTATTTTGTTAACCCTGGATGGCCGGAACCGTTTGACGGAAGCATCGAATGCCCAATAATCGTTCAAAAGATGGATTCCAACGTATGTCAATACCGACTAGACTTTAAGGAATTGTCCTTATCACAGCCAGAACCGGGTGACCATATTTGCGAATCCGACGTGTTTGCCGTCAAAGGAGGTCGTCCAACTCCACCCATTTGTGGGGAAAATGCAGGACAACATAGTAAGTCATTGGGAGCTTTTAGAAACAGAGAGCTTTTTTGGAATCGAACAAATTCACTTTTTAGTGTACATCGACGCCGGATCCAGCTCAAATAATATACCGATTGACATAGTCACCAGTAGGGAATCCATGACGCGCCGATGGAGAATCAAAATCTCCCAAATCTCCTGCAACGCTGCCTACAGAGCGACTGACAGCTGTCTCCAGTACCACACCGGGGTGAGCGGGAAGGTCAAAAGCTTCAACTTCGGCGACCCTCAAATACGAGAGACGCGACATTACTTGATGCAACTTAGTGCACAAGAGTATTCCATTTGCATTCGAGCAGACGAAGGCTTTTGCGGCATTTTGTACGTCCCCTGTGAGGATTCGAAGGAAGTTTTTCAAATTTCTTCAAGGAGTCAAAACGAAAGCGTGTCCGGGTCGGACCAATGTTCTTCGGACTGGTTGGGAATCTCCTGTGCAACGGACACGGGAAGACAGATGCAGACGGATGGGTCTTCATGTGTGGACAGGATTTGCGGTGGGGTCTTTGCGAGTTTGTCCGGGTCCAAAGCCCATGCCCCTGTTTACTGTGAGTCTAATAAACCTATTGAATCAGCTGATTTACAAAAAAAAATTTTTTTGTAGCATTCATTCGTCCGTTTTCCCTCTTTGTCCATTTCAACGATTGTGAGATGAGCGATCCTCGCAGTCCGGACGGAAGTAACCGCGGTTTTTGCCTTAACTACGTCCAACAGCCTTGCCCACAAAACGGAGTCTTTTGAATATACACTTTCTTGTTTCAAGGATACCGTGATGGTGGTGGTTCTTATGGCATTATTGTGATTACAAAATTAATGAATAACTGATCATGCATTCATGAGTATTCAAGTTATCATGCTGTACTTGTATTGGTCATATTGACTAGAAACAAACGGTTGGCTTTAATTGTTCCGAATGATGATGAAAATGACATAGCATTAAGTAATGAAGGGAAGTGCAATTCGGTGCTTCCATGGTTGCCATGGAACACATCATTATTATAAAGGAAATACGCCCAAATTGTGTTTTGAACTTTCCTGAAATTGGTTCTGTAAAAAACTCTACCCGGACCATTTTCTCATTAGCCTAATCTAGCACACAAAGTGCAAAACCAACAACTTTAATATTTACCTTTGCTCTTTGCGTGTTACGGCAAGGTCACAAAAAGTCGTTGGGTCCAGTCAATCATGAATTAATGCATATAACGAAGCTATTAGTATTCCTATTTTGGAATACATCAACATAATGTCGGCACTACAGCAATCCATTATTGAGTTAATTATGAAAAATCTGCATATAACAACAATTATAAATAATAAGCAGGGTGTAGTTTATTCAAGTGGTGAGCAGAGAAATACAAAGGCTTGATCCAGTTCATTCATCGTTCAATCGAAAACCCACGCTACTCAGAATTCATCAAGGACATACAATTTTTGTGCTCCTTCAAAACAACGGTAGAGAAAATACTTATTTTTGAGAGCGTTATTTACTTGGGTACAATTATCAGATTAAGATGAAAACGTCCGTCCTGCTTGTGTTTCTCCTCCTAGCCGTGACTGTGGGTATTGCGACGGCGCAATATTCCAGAATTGGTGATAGCTGCCAGTATACAGGAAATGATAAAGACGATGACGAAGCGTGTCCACCAGTCGCAATTGACAATATTAGCTGTGCTCCTGGGAATACCTGCCAATGTACCTCTGGAAAAAGACCTAGCCCGGATCAAATGACATGCTTTTGAAATCCTAAACAGAAAACGTTGAATAAACCATTAAGCTAAAGTTTACAAAATTCAAAATTATCCGCCACAGTAGCCAGCCAAAATAAATCAATATCAGTAAATCGAGTCACCGCTATTCTAACCACACATTGACGATAAATCAAAATCGTTAGCTCGACTGTGTACCGATCATTTCTTCAACCCATTAGTTACAAGGTTAAGTCAGTCAAAATGAAAAAATTCTCAATATTCATAACCTCACATATCTCAAGGTGTCTAAGAAGTCAGGCTATCCGATACAATTCTCCGATGCAACTGAGATGTATGCGCACTGATTGCTATTGTCTTATTGTATTTCAACTGTCGTTGAATCATTGATTGGGAATTCGAGCCATGGAAATCCAACATATTCGTAATGTTTCCCTCGAATAGAAGGGTTTGCAAACATTGACGAGGATTGTTGTCGTTCAGTGTCTGATTGAGGAGGGGTGCTTCGGACGTTCCCCATCTTCTCACTGCCCCCTACCCCTGTAAGATGCTGTAGGAAGCTCAAAAGAAATGAAGACCAGGAAAAAAGGTAGGTTTTCCTGGAGAGAACATTTCGGAAACAGTAGTTGATCAATCTCCGAGATGAGCTGAGATCTGACTCTTTTTAATGTTGCCAACCCCTTGTTTCTCAAGTACGAGAGGAATGCGCTTGTAGGTTTTGACCAATTTGAATGTTTGTTAGCACTTAGTGAACCGAGCTAGGATCCAAGTGATAGCACACTAAGCCATTGTGTATTGACTAAAAAATCAATAATGCTAAATTTAAATTATAATGAAAATTTCCTAGAGCAACCATGTTTGTATTTCAGTTATGTATTAATATTTAAGCTCATATTTGTGCAAAGTGCACCGATATAGTATTTTATTCTTCACTCGTTTTGGAAAAAAAGTTCATTTGATAACCAATTAGGAATCTCATACATTTTCAAATTCTCCTCCTTTCAATTTCATGGCTCTTCGTACCACTTTTCTTGGCTTGTGGACCTGCAATTTTCCTGAAAACCTCCCAAAGGGTCCACAGTTACTCAATAAAGAACAATACCATTGGAATAGTCCATATTTCAATGCCCTGAAGAATAGCACAT
>JAQGCL010000318.1:0-15981 GCA_034699605.1 Isotomiella paraminor | reverse complement strand
CCGGCGTGACCCGTGGGGCAATGTGCAAGTGCTGCCAGGGGCCCCCCTGCGCACCCATTGCTGGGGGCAGGGCATAGACGTAGCAGCACCCGCGGAGGTGGGGAAAAGGGGTGGGAGGGAGGAGGGGTGGTCCCAACGTTTCGGCTCACTAGCCTTCATCAGGGGAACTTGCGACATCAGCAGGAGCTCTTCTCAGGATAGGTCCGCTCTCTTCGGATGTCAGAGAGCAACTTGAGTTGAGTTGCTCTCTGACACCCGGGGAAATATTAAACAGGGAAGCAATACCATCCTTGTTTCCCCTAAACTGCCCCAATCCCTATCCCCCATCCCCACCCCAAGACCAGTACGGCGACCAACCGAATTTTTCCCGTACAATTTATGCTACCGGTCGCCCGCGCAAACCATCAAGAATCATTAATGCTATTACTCCACCTCTATTGAAAACAACGAATCAGCTGGTTCAGTCTCAGGACCAGTCATTTCGGTCAAAAGTTGTGAACTGAAAGTATACCAAATATGTTTTAATTGTTTTGGGCAAATTCAATCGTCAAGTCACATTTTACAACAGCAGTGTAATGCCTATAAATACCAGCATGGCTGCAACTACACCAATGGTTCCCTTCATATCGTATTGAATAGCCTTTAGAACTACGTATTTCAGATGGCACTATAGGTCGTAGAATGCATCCCCCGTTCCCTCAAACTCAAAGATCGGCGATCCCTGGTCGAAGCGTACTTTGTAAGGCAGACCATGGTAATTTATATGCCTCAGCATCCTGGAGCCAGGCTTGTGTATTTTTGTGTGCGGGGAAGACTGGAGTATTACGTGCATTGGGCAACTTCCATCATCGCCACATATCCAATTATCCGCCCATCGGAAAGGGGAGTCCAGTATTTCCAAATTTGTAAATCTCACCTTACTTGTAAGGAGCAGAACAGACTTACAATGCACATTTGTAACCGAAATCTTGGAAATATTTAAGACTGGGTCTGGTGCAACTGAGCTTTCAGTAACATTACAATTCCAGAGTGTCAGTTCCTGAAGCAATTTCGGTATAAATGACAGCGGCAGACTGGTCCCAGCAATACAGAATGATCGCAAGTTTGGAAAACGATCCCAAACATTTCTGTTATCCGGTGGTTTGTTCGTGGGGTAGCTAATCGTTATTGACGTCAACTTGAAAGAGGCCGTGTCTGGTAAATCCCAAAGTATAGTGCACCTCCCTAAATCCAGCTCTTCGGTGAATGGCCATAGTTGCGATGCATGAAATTGTATGTTTGTCTTGTCCATCCCCCAAACTCTTAGTTTACGACTCTTTGTTGGCAGAACTGTATGGTAGGTAATACGGGTTATTTTGTTTCCATCTAGGTCAATAAAGTCTAAACCACTAAATATGCAGTTAGAAAATTGGTGATGCGAAAAAGATGATATCCACTTTTCTGCGTAGACCTTGGAAATGACGACATCATAAAAGTGTAAAGAATTGAACATATCACGAATAACTTCTAGTCTGAGTACATGTGGAAAGGAACAATGTAGAAAATGAAGCATCCCATCCAGTCGTTTAGCAGCTTCCTTTGAAACTTGTAAAGCTTCTTCCATTTTGTTTAATTCTAGAAGCACGTGGGACTCTAGTAATTCACCGCACGTGAGAATATCCTTAATGTCCGTATGAGGTGTCGTCTCACTTTTTAAGAACTCATGACCACTACTGGAGAGAAGTTTCAAAGCCACCAATCTGCATTTTTTGGCACAATCCAACGCCTTCAAGTTCTCCCCCAAACGAAAGAATACTTCGCTTTGAAAATAGGATACGAGGCAAGCATTGTAGTAAAAGTTTGGTCGTGGGGTAAAGTCTGCTTCTGTCAGTGGCCAGTTTTCCGTATACCAACTGTGATTCCATTCCAATTGAGGGGCCAAAACTGGTGGCTGGTAAACCTTCTGATTCATTTCATCGTGAATCTCGAGTAGCATTGCCGCCTCTCCATACGGGCGGCTTCTCCTGGAACGAAGCTTTGGCAACGGGTTTCTTTCAATGATTTGTTGCTTAGCAGTCCCAAGATTGTGGTTGGAAACATTCTGAAGGCATTTGCATTCCACGAGCACTTTCAATTTGTACTCGGCAAAGTGAGGATTCGTTAATTGGCATCCGAGAATCCTTGAGTAGTGCTCTTGCGCATTTCCGATATTTATCTGCCTCACCGAAGCCTGCAACAGACGATGAATAGACACTTTGTAGTCTTCATCCCTGCCTGACAGATTTACCAGGGAATATTTTCGCAGTACGTCACAGATGCCAATGGTAGAATCATAAGACAGGTTTTCAACACAGGCTAAGAATTTGAGTGGGACGGTCGGCTCTAGGTACGCCATAGAGGCAAGCAAGCTAGTCGCCTGTTCTCCACACATGCCTAGTTCCTTCAATTTCACAACTGTCGATGATAATGTTACCATGACCCCCTTTTCATAGTCATCAAGGTTACCTGGAGCAATGACAACACTTTCCATTGACTGCTTCAGTACTTCAATGTAACGACGGACACCACCGTTTCTGCTAGAGTAATGCTGATTCAGGTGTCCTATCGAAATTTGTAGTGCAAGAGGAAGACCGGCCAACAATGCTGAAAGTTGTTGGAGTTCTTTGTCAGGCGTCTCTTCACCAAACCCTTCCAAATTACTCCTTAGTAACAAAACGCTTTCTTTCTCCGATAGTGTATCCACGTGCCACTGTGGAAGTTCACCGAAACCCCGTTTATTTCCCCACGCCGTCCATCTGGACGTGATGAGGCATTTGATTCTGCTATTATCCTCAACTTTAGGGAGCATTTCCCTTATCCCAGCACTTCCAACGTATTCTTCCGCATTGTCGTAAATGATAAGGGTTTCCCATTCTCGTAAAATGTCATAACACGAGGTGACTTTGTCCACCGCATCAGTTGGCTTCTTCGCTTCACCGTTCTTATGAAGAGCATCCCATAGACGGTTAATTGAAAGTGGAAGAGAGTTCTCTCCGCAGTCCAACCAAACGATAAAGTCGAACCTCTCAGAAAAATGGTTGGCGTACCATTTTGCAAGAGTAGTTTTTCCAATTCCACCCAAACCCGATATGCATGCTTTTTGAGAAATCACAGTTTTCTTGTCTTTTTGCTTAAGTAGTTTGTCTATTATATCCACGAGGAGCTGGTCGTCGAATTGACGTTGTACAAAGGAATAGGGAAGGTCTTTGACTTCTGGCCACCACTTGCTTAATAATGGAGGTCTCTTCGGTTCCACGGTCGGTCCACTGATTTCAATCCTTCTGTCTGACCCATAGGTCGCAACGAGTCTTTCTGTTTACGCGACATTCATTTAAAGGCGTTAAGTGTATGCGTTGAGGTTTTCTTTACCTGCACAATTGACAAACTTCTCTCCCGTCAAAACGTTGCAAAGGTGACCAATGGTTTTTGAAACCCCGCTAACAGCTCTTTCCCCGTCATTATTCATTTCTAACCATGCCTTGATAATGGTGTTTAGTAGGTTATAAATGACTGTTGCCCCGTTCTGAAAGTTCTTTTCAATGTGACAATAGGCAGCCACCGGCACTCCCAGGCCATCCGCCACCCTATGGTATCCATCAATCAACTCCCGATCTTTGATCAACTCTGAGATGACCTGGTGTATATTTGGAGACGACATAACGACCGTATGGTTGGGTTGAAATTGAAGTGGTGAAGGGCGTTGGCCGTTGAAGCAAACTACGCAGCATGGCTTATCTACTGAATGTTAGGCCGATAAGGCCTGTTGATAAGTCATAACAAAGAGTTTTTTCCACTGATATGCAAATTCGAAATTAATTTGCGACTTGTACATCACTGCTAAACTGCAATTCAGTCTCAGTTGCATTTGCATTCGAAAGTAATACGGTTATGGTAGTCGTAGTTAATCTTGCAATGACATTCGAACGAGGCGATCTCTTGCATTATGATGAACCGAGGCGTACGAGGCGTATTAAGGCTATAAATATATAAGTCCTTGGCACCTTTACGTTCATTGTCTGTGTAGACATAACAATGACGCGTTGTGGTAAATCACAAATGACAAAAAATACCCTCAACGCAACCCCACTCCAGAGAACAGAGCAAGTCCAGTGTTCCACAGGACAAGAGGTCGCTTCAATTTGAAAGGCTCCCGAACCCTCATGACCCACTGCTCCAGGTAGGCAACAGAAATGTGGACACTAAAGTGCCAAAGTTACCCAAACAAAATCCCTGCTGCAGGGAAATTGTGGTTTTCAAATCCAAAGGCATGTCGTCCGTCTGCCATGACAAACCAGATACGGTCAGGAGACTTTATGCCACACAGACGAAGATGTGATGGGGATTTATTTGTAAAAATTTTCAAAAAGCTGACAGTAAGTTGAGTGACTGGGAAAGACGCCATTCTCGATCAAATGAGGAAGGATACTGAGTGGATAGTTAGCAGTTTATGTTGCAGAGCGAGGTATCCATCCGACGTTGAGAACATGAAGCGAGGCAACAGTTTTTTCAAACATTTCTGACGTGCAAGTTATACATCACACAGGAACAACTTATGTCGCAAACAACATACTTTTATGGATCCGTATGTGTGCATAATTCGGATGTAGAAACAGAAATGTTTCCACATTTCCGGCACAATCGTTGGTGTCCGTAAGAAAATATAAATGCGTAAAAGTGGTTTGTTTAGCGCTTTAAAATAGTGATGGAATCAGTCTTTCTAGAAGTTTGTTGTACTCTAATTGTTTCTATGCTCTCAAATCCGTCACGTAAGGACAAAGCAAGCCAAGCTTAATTGCCATAAAGCATCCAACTTGTGTGTTTATAGGAATGACCTCATTAAAATTAATCATCATCTCAATGGCAATCACATCACACAGCAACAACTTATGTCGCAAATACAATTCTTTGCTTCCCATGTTTACAGCGTGCACCATTCGACCCACCAAACGGCCAAGCAAGTGACCATATGCATAAAATCAATCTCCATATATTTTTCTTATAAACACACCAAGATTGATACAAGCAGACAGAATCAGTGATGCTGATATTCATCTGGTTAATTTTTATTGAGCAGCTATGCACATGATATAGCTTGCCTTGCACCCATGAATCTGTCAGTGTCTATTATATGGGGATTATATGAATTCATCCAATTGAGTTAATTGAACACAACTCGTCTCCTTTTGACCTTTAACAAGATTAAGATTTGAATTAATAAAGGAATTACACGATCTGACAAACTGTATCGTATTCTTCAGCAGTTTGAGTTTAACCATTTTCAATCATTCGACATCTGACTCCTAAGCAGTACAACATGGCAAAGAACGCTTGGATTGGGTGCTTTTTGTTGTCGGTTCTGCTGTTTGCCGCGACCATTCTTTCTATCATCCTACTAGGCGGGAGGACAGGGAATAACGATGTTCCACAAATCAATACGTCGGTACATTATTAATTGATCTGTGGATTTATTTGATCTCTCTTTAATATATGTTTTGGCGTTCATAGGAAGAGGCAACAAGGTCGTCTTCCGAACTTTGGAACAATTCTCTAGTCTACGATGATCAAGTCGATTACATTGAAAACTAAAGGGAATTTATCTGAGCAGGACGTTATCAACCCGGCGAACCCGAGGGGTGGATGAGACGACGAGCTCATGGAATGTAGCATTAAATATAATTTTTAAGGAACCCAACAAAATCAATGGTGCAAAATAGGAACTCAGAAGGGAACATTTCGGGGTGCTTCAGGACTACCCGGATGAAAATCGATAAAAGGCGACAGACCCATGAGAGAAACTAAGGAAACTGAAGTTTCCAAGATTCTCTTCATTTCGGATGTACACTTCATTTGTATACATTGTGTTTAATTGTACACAACACCCAAAACCGCCACTATGGTCATTCATTCACGTTATATGTATTTACGGAACTATGGGAACTCATCTAAAAACCCAACGACGTTCTCATTCAAACTATACGATTTAGGTTTCACGTTTCATTCAAACACAATCAACCCGCCACGGTCACGACCTGCGTGAGCATAATAAACACACCAATGATGGGCCGACCACCAGCAAATAAGTAGTCCCTATTTCACAAATTGTATTTTAATAGAAACTCAGGATCTACACGCGATGTTCAATATTAGCCTCTTTAAAAAATATCGTTCATTAATTACCCACACGTGTCTCCAGGTTTTGTGCACTGACCTTTACATTTGGACAATCCAAGGTAACACAAGGTCTGTAGTTTAAGTTGTGATGGAAACACCAACTCTTTTAGTCTCATCATCAGAACATATTTGGCCTTAGGAGTCAGAAGTCGATTTTGTCTATCTGCAATCCATATTATTTTAGTATGCAGTACTCTCCGAAGTCCAACCTGGATGAACATGTTGCCATGAACACGCCAGAGGGTTACCCTGTGATGATTGCAGCTGCTAATTTCAGCAGTGTCGTATTTCCATTTGAGAACTACGACTATGTAGCCTCAGCTGAGTGGTTCCGGAACCACTGGCAGATGAGCGTCTACCTGTCTGCGGTCTACATCGTCGCCATTTTCCTTGGTCAATGGGGCATGAAGCATCGGCCTTCTTTCCAACTCAGGAGGCCTCTGCTCTACTGGAACATTGGATTGTCACTTTTCTCTATCCTCGGATTTGTGAGGAGTCTTCAGGACCAGATGAACCAGTTCTACCTTCTCGGAGGGAGTTTGAGGGACGGAATGGTTCGATCCATTTGCCAAATTGAGTAAGACAACAAAAGTGTTTTTGTGACACGGAATCGAAATTAATAATACTATATAATAATAATCAAAAGTTTGTGTCAACAACGATGTTTACTTTAGAAAATACAAAATGTTTTTGTATTTACAAAACCATGTTTTCCGTTTTTCGGGAATGGAGACCATGAAAAGCTTCAACTGACCAAAAGCTTAACATAGATTCGACATTATCAAATGTAGTATAGTAAAGTCAGACATAACGACAAAAAGCTAAATAGTTCAAAATATTATGTGAGTACGTTGTTTCGGGATTCGTAAATGTCTTACGCTTTTAATTATAATTTACAGTTTTAAAGACAAAAGGAACAAAGTGGAGGGTTTAATATAGTCAGATTTAATTTCACTATAAAAAGTTTTTAGCCCAATAGCTTGTAAAAAACAGCAGGAAACACGAGGAACAGCTGTCCCTATTAACTTTAACTTGTATGTAACTCGAAACTATCCCAGTCTCAGTATCCTTCCTCATTTGATCCAGAATTGACGCTTTTCCATAAAATTACAATCAATGTTTTGGGCATTTTCACAAATAAACCACTTCGGTCACATATTCGGCAGTCCGTGGTACAGTCCTCTGCCGGATTCACTTGAAGTGGACGGACCAAATGGGTGAAAGGGGGGAATTAACTACGCTAACTTCAACCTTTGCGGAGGTCGAAGTTAGCTGACCTGGTCGTTACGCTAATTTCGACTACGCTAGCTTTAACCAAAGTTGGGAAGGTCTTCCGTGAAGGCGTCTGTTAGTTCCAAGCAAGTGCAAAAACGCGAGATTGAGTCCAACGGTAGTAAATGAATTTGGATAACAACGCGACAATGTGTAGGAGTACCAAATGTCATGAATGTTCAATTGAAATAACTAAAGTTATTTATAGAAACTGATTACAGTTTAGTATTAAGTTACAACATAAATTAAAGCAAAAAGTATTTAAGTATTAAAGCTCAAGTACAAGTAAAGTAAAAGTATTAAAGTGACAGTAAGGTAAAGTTAAATAAAGATACTAAAGTAGTAAGCTTAAAGTGAAGTAAAAGTATTAAAGAGAAAGTAAGGTGAAGTAAAATAATGATATTAAAGTAGTAAACTTAAAGTGAAGTAAAACTAAGGTAAAGTAAAAATATGAAAGTAATGTAAAGTAAAAGTATTAAACTTAAAATAAAGTAAAAGTAAGGCACAGTAAAGTTTAACAGAGAACAGTACCGTCCATCAAAAACCAAATTAATCTACCGGAACCGGAACCACGCATTTCTTTGTTTTCAACGTTGCTCATTGCAACTTTTACAACTCCAAAAGCTGAGCATCAGGGGATCGTAAAGGAGAGCTGGGTGTGCGCAACAATTCTTGCAAAAGTTGCTCAAATTCAGTTGCGTCGACATGCCTCTAAAAACCTCATCGTGATACACTGCCTTGCAGTTACATTAATGATCAAGTTATCGTGGAAGAAGAGGCGACAACACAAACGAACGCAGTAGTATTTCCGATATGCTGCAAGATGAAGGAGCATGAACCGGAGGCAGGATGAGGATATGATATTAAAATTGAAGTCATCATCATCCAGAACAAGTCATTCGAGGTTGGTGAAGGGTCATTAGTAAAAGGTAGTACGACAACGTTTAATGTACTTCGCCACCCACGTTCAAAAAGAGGTTTGTAGGCAACCGAATAGGGCATGGAGAATTCGGCTTGGTTTTCAAAGGAACCTGTAAAGAATTCAATGGTGACCAGTTGGCAATTAAGGTGACTAAACCAGGGTGCGACAAGGACAAGGTGAAAGACATGTTGCAGGAGATAAAGCTAATGATTCGAGTTGGAGAGTATCCCAATGTTGTCACATTCCTCGGAGCATGCACAGCCAAAATATCGGAAGGTATACCTTACTTTCGGGAAAACCATATTTCACAAATATTTGCGAGTTACAGGGAAATTGTACATATTGCTTGGTTACTGCAGCCATGGGGATTTGGCTACTAACCTAATTGAAAGAAAAATGGGTACTTACATCGATGTGTACATTTTATTTAAACTGTTCTACACCAACTGATTGTTTAATAGAGCCTCCAAAAGACAATGATGAAAAGAAGGACGTTCTGCAAAATTTATTTCAGTGGGCACAGGAGATTGCAGCGGGCATGCGGCACATTCACTCTATGAACGTGAGCCTTTTCCTTTCGTTAGCCTGTTTTTGACATTTGTACACAGTTTTGGTGATCAACAGATTGTACACGGAGACCTGGCCGCGCGGAACGTCCTTCTGGATGAGCACTTCAAAGCTAACATTTCCGATTTTGGTCTGGCCAAACAGCTATACAACAAGGCCGCATACCGAAGACACCATAAAGTAATTATGCAAATTGTCTAATGAAAAGGAGGTTATCCTGTTATTCCATGTAATAACAGTACAACTTAGGTTCCTCTTCTATGGCGATGGTTAGCCCCAGAGTGTCTCTCAACCAAGCAGGTCTCACCTGCATCAGATGTCTGGAGCTTTGGGATTACGTTGTGGGAAATGTTTACCCTTGGCAAAGTCCCGTATGCTAATGGGGCATGGAATCCCCAGCCCGAAACTGACCTTAAGGATGGATTGAGATTGCCGCAACCACCACTGGCCCCTAATGAAAGGTAGGACATACACATTAGTTTTACGGGGATGACGGCAGAAGGATTTCCTTTTCAGCTTTCAGCAAATAGTGACGTGCTGGGAATATTTTCCGAAAAACAGACATGACTTTGCAGGGTTGAAAAACTATTTCTTGACGCAATATACTGGGGCTGCTTATTCCGAGTTCACTTCCACCAATGAAGTTTAATAACGTTGTGCAGAAGTGAGCACATGAAATCAATTTGAGGTGTCGAAATCGCTGAATCGATGAAATCAATCAGAAATCGCCCAAAAAGTCACCTGAAAGTTATCTCCGCATGTGATACGTATTCAGATGAGTGGACGTAATTATCTTTATCTTAAGGACTTAAAAGTGGTTCAGGGTTCATTGGAATAATTGTCTTAAAACAGGTCGATAGGTGAAGTCTCCTTGAGAGATAAACTTTGATTAATGCAGTTATTATCATATATTTTATAAATACCGTGCATCAAGTGGTTGTGTGAGACTGTCCCATGCAACACACGCACCTCTGGACACTAAAAGATCATAACTCTGCGTTCAGGACGCTTCGATTTTTATACTCCTGTTGTATTCCCAATACCCACGGTCGCTTACATTATCCCAGCCGAAAGATTCACGAGAGTTCAAGAAATTTCCTGGATATTTCTTATCTTCGTTCATCGGTTTATTAAACTAATTGTCTCAAAACCACAGGAAGATTCAATTCAATAGACAAATCTCCTTGAGAGCCAAAATTTGATTGGTGCAGTTGCTTTTATCTCTTTTACTTTATATTTTATATATAATTTAATAAAGTAGTGAAAATATTACTATTAGTTAGTAAAGGAATATTTTGTTTGCATCCAAATCTTTGTTAATATGTTACATCATCATCATCTGCCCCTCCATTGTCCCTGCCCTCGCCCGCGGAAATGCTGGGTATGCCAAACTTGGTAAGGATGAGGTCTTCCTCTTCCTAAGATTTATCAATCAACGGATCAGAGCTTGGCAACAATATTTCAAAGTATCCACAACCGCGATCTACACTATTCATCTTATCTTACCCCGAATACCTCGGCAAGCCCCATTATATCTATGATCATGATACGGAGGTGGATAAGAGTAATTCATGGCATTATTCCGGGCCGGTGGAAAGTTCGAACTGTTAAAGTTGACCGCTCGTTTAATCTGGCTTCCTTTTTTAACACTGCTCAATTGTGTTCTCCCCTGATGGAGGTCTCTATCACCTCCTTCGACCCTTATCTTGTTTTGAAAGCCAGTGTGTTTCGGTCTTTGATCCTCAATAACCTCTCCTTCCTCTCTATCCTGAAAGCAACAGTGCACCGAAATAGTTGATTAGCTAAATACATTGGCCTTGTCACAAGCAACAAAGCAGCCCTTAAACAGTTACGGACTTAAGACCTGTTGGAGGCTTTTCTTTGTGACTTGCCTTTAATGTAGGACATGCGACATTTGATTTGGGGATAGGGTTACAATTTGTTTTCGGCAGAGGTTCTTTCATGTTTATGTTTGTACTTCGGCCTGGATCAACAGCATGTGGGGTGACGTTAGGGACTTTGAGAACTACGGGTGGGTTCGACTGGGGAGGAGCCCAATTAATAATAGGTGGCTGAACCGCTGAGCTAGATGGCGCAGGAGAACGGTTTACAACAGGACTGACTGTTGTTGACTCTATCAAGTTGGTTGTCAACGCTTTGTTTTTGGTACCAGGAGCTACCGGAAGAATCTCTGGTGCTTTTCGACGCAAATTACGCAAGCCGGAAGGATTCATTTGTCGATCCCTCTCAGTAATGGGAAGAGGAGTAGAAGGCCTGACGACACCGGCAACAACCGGAGTTGACATTGCCTTGCTTGTGGCCAATGCGGCATCATGTTCTTTCGCATTAAAGGAGCGATCGCCAATCTTTTCCACAATTGTTCTCCCGTTCCTGATTCCAATTTTCCTATTTCTCAAGTCGGCAAATTTTCCCACAAATTCTTTCATCATATCAAGAATCCAACCGGCGTCAGGTAAATTCAAAGTCAGGGTTTGAATTTTTGGATATCGTCGATGAAATACCGTAGTAACGATCTCTAAATGACCACGGAGGGCATCTTGGGCAACTTCATGATCGTGAGGAAATAATAAACAAAGATGTTTAACCCTTGACACCTGCCCTTCCACAAACGACACCCTGTCATTTCCGCCTCCTATTTCACACAAGTTGACGTTAATACGCTACCAATTATTACCGCAATTGAGTAATATTATCGTACCATAAAAACCACCTAGAGCCTCCCGTTCCCTCCACTCAAAAACCACACTATCGCAGTTCTTAAGCCCCGCTATGACTTTAAAAACCATATTCCAAGACAATATATCCCCCTTGAAATGGACTTCTCTTACATTATCATAGAGGGATGACTCTAGCGGAAATGGGAGGTCATTTCCCACACAAACAAAGATTAGCCTGTAGGGTCTTGCTGAATCCAATTTGTAGCATTCCACAAAGGCAACAGTGCCTGTGGGTACCTCCATCTTGATTTCAGTCTCAACTGTTTTGGAATTAAGTCCTACGCTCAGGGTCTGCGGTAGACCTAATGCTCCAAGTGTTTGAAGCTGAACAGCGCTGGACTCAGTTGGATGAAGAAATGTCCACTTTTGTATCGACCTCTTCAAATATATAAAATGGCTTTGAATGTATCATGCCATCTAAATTGCGAAAATGCTTACCATGGTCACTCGGTTTGATCAAAAGTTGTTGAATTGTCAAACGATGTTGAACAGTGGGCAGTGAATGAATATGCAATTGTGCCGAAACGCTTCTTTTTATCGACATTTTAATTGGGTCAACCTGTCAGAATATATGATGGATTAGTTTAGGCTTTTCCATTTGTGATATTTATGGATTACACAAGTCGCAAATGTATGTTATGCAAAGAGTCAGCTTGATAAACGATCATTATTCAACATTGTTATATAAAAATCCGATGTTACTGATTTTCACTATTCTTCATTCACTTCACTTTCACAAGTTTCTTTTAGGTCGCCGCACAACAAATGTAGGGATTAGGGAGTTGTACCTCTGGTTGACCCATATAAAGTTGTAACACAACGGCACATTGGTTTCTCCACTTACACCCGGTTTGCCACATTTAATACAAATGATAACACCGATCCACAACCTTACCCTCGTTGCTTTTCTGTATCAAAATATTATATTTGTCCATTTTATGTTTATCAATTTGAAGAAGGGGAACAAGGTTTTGCCAACCACATTTGCAATGATCTCATTTAAAATAATAATAATGATGTATTGCTTCACGTCAGAATACCTTACAACTGGAGTTTTCAATACACGAGAGCCATGATGGAGATAATTAACGTAATTTGACCAAAAGCTACGAAGCTGAAGCTGAAGCTTATACCTAATGACATTATACTGACCAGGTTTTCACGTCCTGTTGATCCTGGTCTCTTTCAATGCATATTTACATGGAGCTGAAGGATGAAGCAGCTACAAAATAAATACAACACAATGTCCAATTTTAAATAAAGTTATATTCAATGGCATACGAAATATTAGAAGTAATGCAAATTATTTTGTAGTTTGAGTAAATCACAATTGAATAAATAAGCCATTAATATCGTAGTATTATTTAACCTTTTCAGGCAACGCACGCACATCTGGACATTAAATTGCCAAAACTATGCTTTCAAGATTACAACTTTGTATAGCTAATCTCACAAGTGAACATACCATCCTGTCCGAGCCTTACCCGACTAGTTCTGACATATGGTGTAGGACATGGGGAGAAGGTAACAATGCCACACCCAATTCATTCCAATGGGTCCTTTAAGGGACTGAAGGAAACAAAAATTGAGAAAATTCCTGATGGCACATACACCTTTTCATATGTACAAACTTTTAAATAAAATTTTACTCTACAAAGTACAACTGGTGAGTATACTTTGATAGATTTTTGAATCAGATCAATTTTTGAAATGCATTTCGACACACGTTTGGTTTACTAGGTTTATTAATGCAAAAAATTAAATTTTCTAAAGTTGCCTGTAATAGACTATGCTATTAGTTTTTCAAAAATTATTGCTTTTTGGGTTGCGTTGTGATAGTGGCGTAGGAATGCATTTGGAGTCAAAAACCTTAGGTTACCATAGTTATCCATAGTTTACCAAAATTGAAAGAAACCATAGTACAACGTGAGACAGCGTTTCTCCAAAATCCAAAGACACCAACTTTCTCTTCCTACAAAATAAATACACAGCCTCGAAGTCGTATATTGTGGTTACGCCAGAAAGGATGGCAAATTGGATCCCATGTTTATTCTGATTCTCTCGATTTGTTGTCATTTCAAGATGGCATGGGATAGAGAAGAGGGAAAATGGTTGTCATTATCGACTCAGACGTGCGATATTCCATTCATTCCTAACTGAAATCGGCTTCATTTCGCCAACCCTCACAAAATGACGAGATAATTTTTTCGCATTTTGGGACACTTAAGGGCCCAATTTTAGGGGAAAGATGGGACTTTACCGCGAAATTTGAATTTTCGACAAATTTGAGGCATTCCCATTATATAAGTTGGTTTTAAATATAGCACTCGCATGATCCACTGATTTAGCTTGTTCAGGGCCAAGTCGCACAGGCCAGATCTCATTTCCAACCCCCCACCCACTCCAAACCTGCCATACTGGCATTTGGCCTGCAGAGGGAATAAGGTATCTATTGGTGAATACCTGTGGCGGATCAAAAGCCGCAAATTTCGGAACTTTAAAAATCAGCTGATTAGTTTGCTTGCTTTACTGTCTACAGTTTCCTTGACCCTTGTGAGAAATGGTTTACCCTCCTGAATTTCTTCCTCCATACCGTCATGTACTCTTATACTTTGCGTTTAGGGCAACTATACGTTTGCTATTTTTGAATTAAGACAACGCTTAATTAAGATTATATGTTGACACAGACTAAGAACGTAAAGGTGCTAAGACGTTTTGCTATGTGAACAACCATCCTGTGCACATCCTTCAAATGTCTGCTGGTCTCTTTCTCAACATAGTCAACCTTTTTCAATTGTTCTTATAGGTATATAGCTAAACCACATAAATTATAGGGTTTGATGCTGGCATCTACGAAAGATTAATGAGACTTGAATCTACGATACTTGTCGTTGTTCCAATTAAAAGTTACATGATTAGGGTAAGAGTTTATATATTTCAACTATCCAAAAATGTTTTCGTTTCCAAATACACGTAGTTCAATCCCTAAAGCTTTTTGCCACATCATCCAAATTATGCAGAGTGGCTCTCCAGGCCTCCATATAGGAGAGCTCGTGGTAGGGGAGGTTGTATTTGAGCGCCAGGGCCTTCACACGATCCGAAACACGGTGGGCCTTGTAATTGGGAAGGGTAGGGAAGAGGTGGTGCTCGATCTGAGGGAAGAAAAGTGACATGAAATTAAAAATTACTTTGGTTAATTGTGTTTTTAGTCACCTGGAAGTTAAGGTAGCCCATCCACCAGTCCATAAAGGGACTGGACCTGATGTTTGCCGTGTGGGTCAGACCATATTCGACCCAGTGGTTGGGACTCTCCGTAACTGGGAGGTGGGTGTGGCTGAGGGTGAAGTTCCCAAACATGTAGTTGGCTCCGACCCACGTGGTCAACACAAAAAGGCTCCAGTGGGGCACGAATTTAAGGAATATGGTCCAATGAGCCCCCATCAGGGCCAAGTCCAGCCAGTCCCCATTCCTCAGTGCACTCCGGGGACAAATGTACAGTTGCCAGGATAAGGCTCCCAGAAGACAATCCAGGGAAAGGAAGAGCCATTTCTGTGTGATTGACCAAAAATCAAACTATTTTTGCACGCTTAAAACGGGCCGTTTTTTACCTGGTTTTGAATGAAGAAGGACCTTCCCTCCTTTGTCGTCTTCACCACTTTGGCGTTGTAGGCGATGAGGGGCATGGTGATCAAGTCGATGTCACGGGACATGCGTTGGGGCATGGCGTGATGTTTATTGTGCGCCCGGTTCCACCACGCTGCCGACATCCCTGGAAACACTCCGATGAAGACAGACTGAATGAACTTGTCCACCCTTGGCTTCCCTGTCAGGGAGTTGTGACCCCCTTCGTGCATTAGCCAACCTAGTAGATATGTGGATGCCATTATGGTTTGAATTAGAGAAAGTCTTTAGATGACCCACCCGCCCGCGCCGATCCAATCCCCAGCAGAATGGAACCGGCCACCTGGATGAGGAAGTTGGGTCGGTTGAGGAGGGCCATGGCGATTCCGACCATGATTACGATTTCTCCCATTCTGGCAATCACCTTCGGATAGGAAGGCTTGAAGAGTCCTTCCGCCTTGACTTGATGAAACAGTTTGGCAAAGTCCAGAGACAGCGCTTTGTTCCTCTCATCAGTGACCACTGCAAATCATCCAAATTTTGAAAAATATCCTGCGGGGAAAGTTAGCCTATGGACTTACAATCCTCCGTTCCGGCTGGACGATTTTTGAAGGACTGGAGCATCAAGTGGATTTTGTTAATGGATCGGTTGTGGAACTGCTGAATGGCCTC
>JAQGCL010000317.1:0-16009 GCA_034699605.1 Isotomiella paraminor | reverse complement strand
ACTCCAGTAACAAATCTACAATTTTTTCTGTCAATTCGTCTTCCTGTGAGGAAGATTTTTCTAACAATCCCGCTCTAACCTGAATCTCGTTCAGGTTCTTGTCGGGTTTTTCCAGCTCCGATTCTATTTCCTTAATCAGCGTATCCATATGTTCTCTAAATCCTTTTCTCTTTCGTTTGAATCTGGCCAGCAACTCGTCATTTGACGGGGCGACCAAACAAACTCGTTGGATTTTCAACGTGATCGAGGAGATTGATTGCCGAAACGCGTCGGCTTTTTCTATGTTATGTTATATATAATTAAATATGTTAGGGTCAGTTGATTGGAGTGGGGGGTCATTCGGCAGTTCGCCCTCCGTGATTGGCACGTTTTCATTGTAAGGTGCGTTGAGTTGTTCTAGCTCATGTTCCTCATCTGTCCGTGATGATGGGGTTGAAGCCTGTCTCCTAAAAATACGGACACGATATCATAGTTAGCATTGTAATCGTCGTGTTTCACAATACCCCGGCATGTTGTCCATTTGATATTAGCTTTATTCGGTATAATAATTGTTCAATAATGATATGTGCCTGGAGTTATCACTGTTTCAGTTGCTTATCATTTGTTTGATTAATTGGAAAGATTATTCTCTATCTGAAGAATTGAATTATACACAACCTACTATTCATGCATTGACGTATTCTGTAACCGTTACACTTTATGTCTATACAATTTATTTTTTTTAGTTTTACTTAAAAGTTGAAGCATTCAAAGTCCACTACAGTCAACTTAAAATTTGAGGGTAACCAATGCCACGACTAATGGCGGATGTTTGTGCTGTTTCAACTGGTTGAGGTTGGTGTCACCCTCAATTTTCCTATTTTGGACAAGAAAGAGAATCTTAGACATACAAAATGACTAGAACTCGGTCTGCGCATTTACCCGCCATGGATAGAAAGCCTTCCGTTTCCAGCACTTCGCATAGCACTTCAATAGTAGCCTTTGAAGGTTCAGTAATAGAGATCCACTGTTCCAACAACTGAGTCAACAATTGGTAAGGTGTTATAATCCCTACTATGTAGAGGCCTCTTAATTGATTGGGACGCACACCCAAGCCTCCAGCAATTCTCTCCCAATTGCCAATTACGTACGAATCTTGCACTAATATATTCACAACTGCGTGAATATTAAGTCCCATATTTTCACAAATATATAAATTTCAGAATTGAAGGATAACTGCGCAGTGACCAAGTCCGTTGGAATGGGCAGCTCGTTTGATGTGTGGTCACTAATCTTATCGCTTGTATTGTGAAATGTTGGTTTTATTTGAGGAGGATGATTAAATGTATATATGCCAAATAAAAAATGTTTTACACTGGCTTCAATCTCTGCTCATACATTCTTTTGTGTCCGGTGATAACCACTGACATCCTTTAGAATGACGAAGTACGACAATAACGAAGGCTTCACCTAAACCTCAACCATCCGGTTTAACGAAAATGAGAACATTCGTGAAAATAGTTTGTAAGAAGCTATGAGTGTATCAATCTGGACCATTGTATACCATGAATGACTGGACCTCTGCGGATGTGCAGTTAAGATTGTCGCTAATTCTTAGAAAAGAAAAGGATGTAGGCGTTTAAGCTAAGCTATGGAGTATGCATGACTAAGATGATGTTTAACATCTTTATCTGTCGATTCGTCACTGCTAAGAGACGCATCAATAAATTCTCTGGCTTGTCTTATGCTAAACCAAGCCACAAAAGAGGATCCCTGGACAAATCATACTTTTCAAATGAATTATTATGTGGTACAGCACGACATGTCATCGTAGCCACTGCAATGCATATTGACTTATAATACTTCATTTATATATTTCTTGGGGAAACAAGAAAGGAAATTTATATCCAAACTTTATCTTCGTTTTTGCAAACACTGCTGGGCTTCGCTGACGGTGTTGCAACAAGTATGTCGTTAACGGGAAAACAAATCACGATTTTCCAAGCCTTACAAGCACCATTACCAATCAATCGGTTCAAATAAAAACATTCTGTCTTCAATATTTACATTCAAGCTGTTCAGCGGTAATTAAATTCATCCGTTCCAATTCTACCGTGAGACTGCGAATGCAAAATGCATTTATATCCAACACTGGCAATAAACTCCCAAGCCGTTTGGAGATATGGGTTTTGACACTGTACTTGTAGACATGTCCAAATTATTAAAATTACAACCAAACGTCGCAAAGTGTTGTACTATTGAATCACGTAGGTACAGAATGAACAATAAAACTGACAAATATAAATATCTTATCGCAGGTCCTGTTGATTAAATTCCTGAACATTTAGCTCCCAGTTCGTTTTCATCACAAACAAAAAACGTATTCTCAAACAGCGCATTGTTCTGCTCTCAATCCGTACAGGATGTGTCAATCACTAAGTGTGTCAAAGTTAATTAATACAAGTTAATTATTATAATTTTAACGGAGATGAGAGATATGTACGCTTTTGTACACCACTGAGAAGTTTATCAGATCGCATTACTTGGTATCTTATCTGTTTCCACGGCGATAAATAAGTGGGAAAGCTACGTATGTTGCTTCGTATATTTGTAGATTCCAAGTTTGGATGTCTCCCACTATACGTCCATATGAAAATGACTACAGATTTAAAAATTAACAATCCTTGGAGGATAAACAACGGGTTGAACGTTCTAGAGTCGTCACGTGGTGGTGAAACGTGGTGAAACGCTTTACATTCAGATGGAATGCTGCAATGAGGGAAGCTTGAAAGGTTTCCTTTCCACGGCGACCTCGTGCAAACGAGAAAGTGAGGCGGGGGTCATTTTTCACCACACGACACAAGGGCTCGCGGCATTACACAGCGCTGGGATTCTGCATCGGGATATCAAACCGGACAATATATTCCGGTCAATGCCAGAATCCATTCGGTTTGGAAACTCGGGGATATGGGAGTCTCCATCCAACTGTCGATAGCTGAAGATGAGGATGGAACTGAAGAGGTCTGTGGGCGAGGCCCTTCTTGTTCACCGAATACGGGCGTCCGAGGGAACGCGTTCTACCGGAGACGTGGTGAGACGCCGAGTTTTGCAAGCGATGTTTTCTCCTTGGGACTGGTATTATGGGAAGTGCCTTCTCCCTCATTTACCGACCACAATGTCAGATGGGAAGCCTTCGAAAACCTGGAGCTGAAATGAAGTAACTATGACGTGAAATAATAGATGACAGCGGTTTCCGAGCCTGAGGAACGAGAGGCAATATCATCTATGCTGAGACAATGCCCTGAAGAGAGACCCACTGCGGCTGAGCTGTCATATATGTGAAGGATACCTATAGTACACATCCTTGGACGTGCTCCGTCTGATCCTCCAGATTTCGTCGGGTGGCGTAGATCAGTCAATGAAATTATCGGCCACCTGTCTTCCATCCAGGAAGGACCCACAGTTGTTCTCATCACCAGCGAAGAACCTGGAATGGGGAAGGCGGCCCTGCTACGGATGGTGGAAAAATATTTCCTAGAGAAGGACCAATGGGACGACATCATTGCCCTACAACTGTGCTCAAGTCCCTCCGCTAGGCGCTAAACTGATGCTCTGCTTTGGCAGCTGCAAGCAGTGGCCGACAAGCTGGACGTCCCTACTCGAGCCGACTGCACAAGTCCCGCTTCCTTCAAAGAGCAGGCCATTTTCGAATCCATCCTCCTGAAATACCGTGACCACATTGGGGGACAACAACCACTTTTCCTTGTCAAAGACTTGGAAGAGTCAAAGTCCTGGATCCCATACTCTGTGTCAAAAAATTAGTAGCCTGGTTGTGTCACAAGGGTACGGTGAGACAATCATATAAATATAGAAACACACTTCTTTATGCGTTGTGATATCCACCTGAAGCTACCCTAGATAGATAATTAATTTTTGTAACAATGAGAGCATGCATTTTCAAATCTGGACATTAGTGACCGAGAAGCGGCATTATAACGGGTGGTCTTCACTAAAAATCCATAATCATTACATATCAATTTAATGAAGTGACGTTCTACCCTGATAGAAACTATGACATGACAAAAACCAAAATAGATTAAACTACACAATTTATCACGAAGGTATTGTACAAAGATTTATGGCTATGATCATATGCAGGGTGACAGTTCATCTCGGCCTTCCTTTTTCCTTCTTCTGGTGGGGCAATAAAGTTGGAACAGCAAGTCAAAATATTTTAACTTGCTGTAGATACAGAGTTTTTTTTTTGGTTTTACAACTATGCAATCTCCCCTCCGTTTTCTTTTTCGCTTGACCAAACAAAGTACACTTGTTCTTAATTCCTCATAGTCACGAAGACACCAGCCTGTAAGTTGGGGTTGGGACGGCTCCGACGAAGGGAAACTAAAGTAATTTTGAACAAGTGTTATTCAATTTAAAAGCATAGAACCATGATCAATGACAATGCCTGTACGCCACAGGCAAGGCAAAAACGAGAGAAATGGAGCGACATTTATGACTTCTGTTATGTATTCATTGTAAAACATTCTCCGATCCGTTCAAAGAAAGAGGGTTAAGTTAAAAGCGGAGTGACTCACTTTAAATGCAACCAACATAATGTTCATACAGAAAATACAATATTCTTTTTATCGCTTCAAAATTGAACATTACCAAATCCGCACTTTTGTATGGAAAATCTGAAAAATTTTCTGTTATTTTTAAAAATATCCATTAGCACATCTGTAGCTATCAAGTTGTAGCATGGATATAATGGTGTAGCTCAAAAAACCTTTTTTTCAGCAGATTGTACCACAATGGCTTCAAGGTTGGAATTTGTGACCATCATTTCCATCCTCCTTTGACGTTTCGGAAGGATGCAACAGCTCTCTCTTTACCCAAAAAACTATTCCCATTAAATAATCACATTGTCACAAACATACTTTCTGCCAAAGCAGGAAAATAAAATCACTGATGATAAGGAACAAAGGGACATGAATGATTGGTCAGTGCAACCAACTCAAGCAACAACAAGTAGAAGTAACGATAGGCTTACCTAGAGCATTTTTATTTGCATGGACCATAAAGTATTAGGTCACACAATCGACACACACTTGTATGTCTACTGCAGATTTTAAGTGCAAATCCCTGAAAAAGATGATTTGTCAACACAAACCATTTCACGTTTTATTTATTCTTGCACAATTTAACGAGTGCCATCAAGAAGTATCATCAGTTTGATTGGTCCGCATTGTTTTAATGTTCACTCCTCTAAGACAAAAAGAAGTAAGATGAAAATACGAATAAGAGTCATTCAAAATTCAAAGTCTTCTTTAAAATTTCTGGGTCAAATCTACATCGTTATCTCTCTACATTCCTCTTTGTTTGGCTGGACGCGAATGAAATCATTTTTTTTACAAGTATGTAATTCACCACTGGGCTGAATATGACATCCTCAATGCGGAAAACATAGCGTGACAACATTAGAAAATGATTGTTTTGTTTCACTTTTTTGTAAGAATGCAATGTTGCTGCAATTTCTTTTCACTTTTGGGATACCACTTCGTTTTCGGAAGCAAGATAAAACCGTGTTAACTGAATCATGCATAGTATGATATGCAACCGGAAATAATTGTACATTGGCCACCCACACATTGCCTTTCCCACAGGCGTCACAAAAGGAAAGTTTGAACCATCTAACAACCCCTGGTTCCAATAACGCTGCCATCTGGCAATGACTTTCAAAAGGCAAAGGTTTATTTCGTATTATAGCTATTCCATCACGACATAGATGTCTCTCTGGAGGGTGCATGAATTTTGAGTACAAGATATGTGCAAATCGGATCGTCTTTTTTGGTACATCAACTGCTGAAGAATGCTCGCATTTTAAATGCCCCTGACGAGCCATGCTCACAATGCACCAGTTGGATCGTAATTTAGTATGCTCAATCGTCATGGGATGTTGCCTGGGATGGTCCGTTCCCAATTTTTCTCAGAAACATGGCTTATGAGTCACTCAGGGTAAGAAAGTCATAGTAGAAGGACCACGACAGGAAATGGGTAGAAGAATCCAAATGATAGGTGGATACTGCGGGTTTGACCAAGTGCACCTGGGACTCGCAATAGTGTCCTGTTGCGGATACTAGAATTGCTTCTGCAATGGTTATATACTTTGAAGCGTACATGAATTCGTTTATGTTGTTTTTTTTGCCACGTTTATTGGTCTGCTTTTTAATACTATGTTCTTGTTTCGACGAAATATAAACCCAATAATCCAGGTGGGATTGACTGAACGTTAGACCTACATTATATAACATTGTGGAATGCCAAAATATGCTTACTTCCAGCAATTGGTGTCTAAAAGGTTCACTAGAAGTGACTGACACTTGACGTATTCACACTCATAAATGCCAAGTGATGCCTGTTTATGCGACTGACAGATGGCACTATCATCATCATACGTCATGACAAAGGCGTAGTCTTTACACTTTCAGAGGGAGTAATATGTATCTCAATGCGGAAAAGTGTCCCTTTCCGTCGACCTAATTTTATATAATAACGAGGGTTTTGACGTTTACAATCATCAGAGGTAAGCAAAGGTCATAGAAACCACCTCAATTTAATTGTCTCATAGAATTATGTAGCATAAAGTTTTTTGTTTCTTATTTTCCCTCAACATCCCTGTCAGTCTTAAACATCCTTACACATCTCATCATTTTGCACTGCCAATATTTTTATTTTCATGAGGACTATTAAATTTAGTAATTTCGTTGTTTTATGTAATAATTCACTTTCTCAAGCCATTTCTACCATGAACGAATTCCACAATAATCAATCAATTTAAATCAGCTCGTCTATCTCAGGTGTTGTAAGAAGCTGACTATCCTTTCCTTCATACTTAGTAAGAATGACAGCAGCTCCATTCGTGTTTAAATTCGCATCGGCCACTGAGATTGTGAGATTGAGACTGTCGGTTACGAAGGAAGGTGCGTTAGGGTCCCAAATGTCGCTCCTATACACCCGCATCACCCTTCGTTCCTTGAATTGGGAAACACAATTATGGATTGTTTATTTACATTTGATTAAAAACACTAAACTTGCCTTCCCATTGACAAAGTTTGACTTCATTATTCCATCGATAAAAATCTGGTTGGCTTCCCCCGGTGCACAGATGGATAGGATAAGATTTCCACCTGTTGAAGTCACGTCTTTTGAAGTCAGACATTTCCCAACGGCAGCAAGTACATAGCGAAACGTGCGTTTTTGCTGTAACAATAAATGCCATTTTTGCGAGTAACCATAGGAATTGTTATGTTAACGACGTACGTCTTCCTCGAACTCCTTACTCCATAGATGAAATGGGCTTCCTTTGACACAGTCCACCTGGACAATAGGGGTCCCATCCGCCATTTGGTTATCCTTTGGTGCTAAGCATTTCTGACTTGCCTGAATTCTCAGGTACGCGTAACGGCCTGACAGGGGTTCCAATTCTGGGTCAATCTCTATTCCAATACTTTCCTTGACTGGGCGTAAGTCAATGATTTGCATGTTACTCTTGTCATTGCAGGGCGGGAAGATCAAATGGGTATTATCGGGATCCCCTTCTAGACATAAATTGGGCGGATTGTGGGATTTGAAATTAAGGTTGCCAGCTGGAAACAAATATATTTATAGAGCATTTACCTAATCGGAAATCAGCAATGCAAAATATCAATTAGCGTTAGAGATACTTATACGATTCTGGTTGTTTTCTAACATTTGCATACACCGATTTCTAGATCGTGTGTTTCCTTACTTCTCGTAAGTTGGTCAATGTTTAGGTCCCACAAAGTTGGATTCCCCACATCAGATGTCTTTTGGGCACAGCCGACTTGGGCGATGCCACGGTCCATTCGCCCCAAGCAATTTCCATTACCGGGAAAGAGGTCGGATTCAAAATAATACGGCCCGACATTGGAGTGACCTTTGTCATGAACATACCAAGTTTGCACGAATTTTACCCTTCTGTCACAAGGACGCTGGAGAATGGTCAACCTGTGTTCGTCTATAGATGGGACAACAATACATTTTCCGTTACCGCGGATTTTGAAGTAGTGATGAGTTGTGTCTGCAATCCATGGACGGTCTGGGCTTAATGAAAACTCTCCCTCAATATGGACTGCAAAAAAAGTTACCAAGGTAGCAATAAGTGTAAATTGACGATGGACCATGATTGGCGTATTAATTGTAGAGAAGTTGATTTTAGGAAATGGATCAACTTGCGGTGTCTTGCGTTTTCCTTTTATAAAGTATCCTGCAGCCGTGAATTGGGGTTACATTTTAAGGCCAGAATCGTTAAAAATATATCTAGCCAACAGTTATATCAACATTCCCAATGATTCAAGTATTATGGGGTATGCAATTAAAGTTAAATCGTCTATGGGAAGTAAATATTTGCCGACACCAGTCACCTAGTTAGCTAATGTTATACAAGTTTTGGTATTTTTGCCATCGTCAACACGTTTTGTACCCTTATACAAGTAGTCACAATGTAGAACTATTAAATTCGTTCCATTTTGGCCCCGTCTTACTTACTTGAAGTAAACCACTTAACTCCTCCACACTCCACGTATTACAATTTTGCTATAAAAGTTGTTAGTGAAGTCAGGAAGTAATGATTCGTAAACCATATGACGTTGCCTAATATAAATGACCCAGAAGGATTTTAGTGCATAATGAAAGGAATTGAGGGCGCTTAGGTACAACATTCCTATTAGAGTCTGAGGGTGCAATAGGCTTCAAACCAATATGACCAATGGGGATGATAGTATCAACGGAAATGACCCATCCTGCAAAATGACCAATACATCAATTTTGAAGATACAGACAATTGTGGGCACCACCAGAAAGTTACCAATGGCCTTTACATGTTAAACTGTGAGACTTTTTAACTATAAGGTTGCCAAGTGTGCGGATGAATTTGTCCCTAAGGGTGGCGGATGATGAGTATAACCCTTATCTGAGGGGTGATGTCTCTGCCCAGAAAGGCAGGAGAAGAGTGGATCAGTGGCCAGTAGATCAGTTAATCAAATTGAACTCATAATTTATTTGGGCTCTCGGCCCCTTTTTATACCTACCTTATCTATCTAAGATGCATCCAAACTTAATTAGTTAATGACTGTAGTTAGATCATACGTTGGCACAGAATGATCATCAAAAAATAATTAGCCACAAAACAAGCTGCTTCAAAAAACTACCTTCTAATGACCTCTTAATTACATGGTGTTCTAAGATTCGAGTTCCCTTTTTTTATAGGTAGTTGTATATTATCTATCTTACCACATAAAAATACCATGAAAAGACAAGACAGACTGCCAGTTCTAGAGTGGGTGGAGAAACATATTTGGCGTTATCAATACATTGTAATGCTTTGAAACCTTCAAAACCAAAACGCCGACATCAAAAGTCTACAGCCAACTAAAAAAAATGAGAAGTGGTGACCTTTCTTGAAAGATCGAATTCTTGTTTATTTATTTAAATGCTACGAATGCGTTGAATTAAAATGTAATTGGATTACTCTCCCTTTCCACTAACTTCGACACGTTTGATTCTACACAGTTCTACATTGAAATGCCGTAAAGTTGATTCTTTGCTCCAGTAAAGCTGCCAAACAAAATGATCTTAGCCCCGTCATTCATGCCATTTTTCTCGACGCTCATGAGCATCTTAGATGACTCATGGTGGATGTAGAACTCCCCGCTCCCCTACAACGTTTTGAGACAAGGCTGTATAATAGAACTGTACACTGTGGAAAAATAAAAGAGACAACGGACATTACTGGACTCCTCCAACCACCACATCTGATGACGATCCTTCACCTTGCACGTGGTTTGTACGATATTGTTCTCTGCAGGGTCGATGTCGCCTTTACTTCCAAGACATTTGCCGCTATGCGCGCACACAATGTAGAATCGCAAATCGCCAGCAGCCACCTATACGAGTTTATGATTTTAGAAGGTTGGTAAGTTGACGGCAATAAATGAAAGTATCCACCAGGTAGTAACGTTCGTTTGCCGCCCCTGGAAAGCATGCGAATATATTTAAGGGATAGTCCTCTTTTTCGTTGGCTTCATCAACGTTGAAACAACGCCCGCTCTCTATCCCCTTAATCATCACTGCGTTGTTAATTTGGAGTCCCGGGTTTCCCTGTGTTCATTTACAAAACAAGATAAATTAGCAATGCAAATTGTCATTTGATAGAGACCTTTGCATTCCATGTCGTCCCAGCGGCACCAAGACCCGTCACTTGGTAGAAGTGTGTGTAGGTCCCCGCCATATTGGCACGAATCTCGCAAGGAACAAAGAATGTTAAGTCGGCTGAGGTCAAAGACCCCCAACATAGGAGCACCGCCAGAAGGGGCATCAGGAGACGAAAAAGAAACATGGTGACTGGAGCACAGTGGTTACGGAATGAACATCCTTTCGGCGACCCGCTACCTTTAATACGATCTCATTCGTCATTTAATCACTCCAGCATCAGCGTAACCTCAATATAGAGTACTAAAAACTGCTAACAGGTTAAAAGGTCGCAATAACTGCTTCCTTATTGGCAGTTAATTCATCCATGGGTGATTTTGGCAATGGTGTCATGTCAAAACATTCATATAACTGACAAACATTATATAAAATATTTAGCCAGCATACTATGTAGTTTTAGTTAACCTGTCCAGCGGTACAATTTTAACCTAAATACTACAAGATTGTCCACTGTAATCTACATACCACGCGTGCAACCCAGCTTAATTAATACGGACGCATATGATACTTGTGACTGAGGTACAGAATTAATGTTCTGAATTGAACTCGAAGAACCAGGTGATGCGCTCGACCCATAGGGTTTATATTTGTAGTTATTTCTGAAAACAGCTATGTGCTTTAGCAAATGAATTTTTTTTTCATCACAAACTGATAGTTGGTTTGCATTGTACAGAGATGTAGAACCCACCATCTACTTTCAGAATTTTGAAACTCCTTCTGGGAGTTGAGAAATAATGAAAAGTAGTGGCACTAGATTCCAGGCGGAGTGTCTTTTCGCACTGCGGACTTGATTGAGCGGAGGAGAGTAAGGTTGCGGTCGGGTGTGTGGGGTATCCAAACCATCACAGCTTTCCCAACGCAGCCACCACTGATCTCTTTCCTTCACTCACATTCACAAATACAAACCTAAATAATTCCTAATGACGAGTAAACGAGGTAGTTCCTATGCACGGTTGAAGAAGTGCCAGATTAAAAATATGATCGAAGAAACGCTTGTTTTGGCACAAATGTCAACTTGCCCCTAACAAGAAGCAAAAATACACTATGGCATGTGATGCAACAGGCTGGGAAAGAAGAGAAGGGTTGAACGAGAGACATTGCTGTGCTTGCCATGCACTGTAGCAGCTGGCAGCCACTACTACCACAATTTGGGGTTTTAGACGCGTCTAAATGTGTGGCGACGGCAATTTTGTTTTATTGATTGCGAACGCACAGCCCGACGTTTAATCAAATTTGAAAAAGAATTGTTATCCTTGAATCATGGTCCTTCTTAACTGTGAAGAAGAACCATGAAGAGCATGTTGGCGAGCAGAAAGAGTGGGTCGTACCAGACATGAAGACCAACAGTTAACAGCTGCATGAAAGCTGACTGATGATTTGATGAATGTAGAGGAGCTACCTAAAAAGTGTTCGTTCTTAGGTATTGTATTGCAAAAATTGCTTTGAGTCGTCTTATACAGTATTCAATCCCAATGTGGATATGACACATTTGGAAGATACCAAGAACGTCGTCTTTGAGGAGCGTTTCTTAAGTTTTCTAGTTCCAGTGACAAAACCAAGGAAAACAATCCATCTCGCTCCATAATTTGTCCCTTTATTGATTAACCAGGTATAATGTTGTGACCACCAGGTATGTCTATGGTTCTCATGTACTTTATAATTGGTATTAAAATTCAGCTATAAAGTTTTATGAGCGTCAATTCATATGAATTATTATGATCTGTTTATATATAATTGCTTTGTTGCGAAAACGTTGAATTGTTGTGCAGTTGGATGTATGTGCCTCCTAATTTTGACATCACACGTTGACTGCAATTTTGTAAAGTTGATTCTTTGCTCCAGTAAAACTGTCGAACAAAATGATCTTAGCCCCGTCATTCATGCCATTTTTCTCGACGCTCATGAGCATCTTAGATGACTCTTGGTGGATGTACAACTCCCCACTCCCCTACAACGTTTTGAGACAAGAATGTATCACACTGAGCTTTATACACAAATTGCAAAAAAGTAAAAGAGAATACGAACATCACGGGAATCCTCAAACCACCACATCTGATGACGATCCATTACCTTACACGTGGTTTGTACGACGTTGCTCTCTGAAACGTCGATGTCGCCATTGCTTCCTAGACATTTACCGCTGTGCGCGCACACAATGTAGAATCGCATATTCCCAGCTTCCACCTATATATTTAGTGGTGATTTTGGAAGACTGGCAAATTTATGAAAATAAATAAAGATAAATACCAGGTAGTAACGTTCGTTTGAGGCCCCTGGAAAGCATGCGAATATATTTAAGGGATAGTCCTCTTTTTCGTTGGCTTCATCAATGTTGAAACACCGGCCACTTTCAATCCCTTTGATCATTACTGCATTGCTAATCTGGAGTCCGGAATTTCCCTACATTTATTTACAAAATAAGGTAACTTAACAAACGAATTGGTCGTTCGATATAGACACCTTTGCATTCCATGTCGTCCCAGCTGCACCAAGACCCGTCACTTGGTAGAAAGTTGTGTGGATCCCTGTCATATTGGCACCAATCCGGCATGGAACAATGAAAGTTAAGTCGGCTGCAGCCAAAGATCCCCAACAATTGAGCCCCACCAGCATGGGCATCAGAAGATGAAAAAGAATCATCGTGACTGGAATACAGTGATGACGGAAATAAAAATCTCATCGGCGATTTGTTACCTTAAATATGCTCGCTTTCGTCATGTAATTACTTCAGCGTCAGCGTAACCTCAAAATAGAGTACTAAAAACTGCTAACGGGCTAAGAGGTCGCAGTAACTACTTCTTAAGCCGTACATTTCTAGGAAGTACCTAGTTTGGTTTCATGATGTCAAAAGGAAAACGGCAATATACTTTTATGACCATTTATAACTTTGTCCCAGATTAGTTTATGTTCATTGGGGATTGTCGCATTAAATGGTGTCATGTCAAAATATTCGTATAACTGACCTAAAATCTTTATTCAGAATACTGCGTACTTACCACATCGCTTATTGAATTCCCAGATGTCGATTACTTTCGTCGGCAAAATAAATGTCGTAAAGGTGAACCTTATCACCTAGTAGGTTGTAAAAATGAAATAAAGAACATTAAGTAAGTTATAGTTAACCTGACCTGTTTCCCAAATATGACCTAGACAATAAAAGATTGCTCTGCAATTTACATAAATAGAAGCCAGAAGTACCTCAAATTTCTTCTGCTCATTTTGTCATTATCGTTTTGCTTTTAAACTACGATCCGTAGGAGTGTTAAATGTATTTGTGTACCTCCCACATCGGAAAAGTCACCAACCATTCGTGCATGCCGTTGTGACAAAAAGGAATGGAATTTTTGTTTGAAAATACAGTTATTTTGGGTACCTTTTCAATTCATTGCGTCATTTTGAAATGACCAAAGCTGATGATAGTATTAACGGGAATGACCCATCGTACAAAATGTCCATTGGAAATGACCAATTGTATGTTTCTATTCGCATCAAATGTTAAATTTAGAAACTGTATTGCTCAGTTTTAGTGTAATTAAGCAACTATATCCGCATAAGTTTGTCTGCTTACAAACACACCTTGGACCAAAGGCTCAATTCAACTCAGGTCGTCAATCGGAGGCGTTACAAGATGCTGACTATCCTTACCGGCATACTTAGTAAGAACAACGGCTGCTTCATTCATGTTTAAATTTGTTTCGGCCACTGAGATTGTGAGATTGGATGGAACGGCTGGTCGGCTAGGGTCGGGTATGTCGCTCCTAAATACTTGCATCAACTTCCCATCAAAAGCCTTCAACATTGAAATTAAAGTCATGGTTTATACCATTTTGAAGATTTGCTAATAATATAGAACAACAATATGTAAACATACCTTCCCATTCACAAAGTTGGCCTTGATTACCATCTCCTTAAACAACTGGTTAGCCTCGACTGAGAGACAGGTGGATAGGATCAGATTCCCACCTTGCGAACTCACGTCTTTGGATGTCAGACATTTCCCAGCGGCAGCAAGTACATATCGAAATGTGAATCCTACCTGTAAATAAATGATGTGTTTGAACAACCTGCATTGGCTTTGTTAACATAAGTTACCGTTTCTTCGTACTCCTTACTCCACAGCTGAAATGGGTGCCCCTTGACACAATCCATCTGAACTATTTGAGTCCCATCCGCTATTTTGTTATCCTTCGCAGCCAAGCATTTCTTACTCCCTTGAACTCTCAGGTACGTGTAACTTCCAGACTCCTTTGGAGAGATTTGTCCAATACTTTCCCGGACAAAGCGTAAATCAAAGATTTGAAAGTTATTATTATCACTGCAGGGTTGCAAGCTCAGATGGGTGTTATCCGTATCCCCTTGTAGGCATATAGGGGGCTTTTCATGAGATTGGAAACGAAGATTGCCAGCTGAAAAAAATGTTGCGCATCAAATCGGATAATAACGAATGAGCAACAGCTGTATTATTGGTAGTATCATAGATAAATACCACGCAGATGGAACCTGCTTTGTGGATATGTATTTCTTTACCTGTCGCAAATTTGTCCTTATCAAAGTTCCACAACGTTGGGTTATTGGCGGATACCTCTGTGGCGCATCCAACTTGGGCCACCCTACCACCACCAAATCGCCCCAAGCAGTTTCCTTTACCCGGCTGGATGTCGGATTCAAAATAATACGGCCCCTTCCCATCGGCAATCTCTATAGGATTCTGTGTGGGAATCCCTGGACCCCCTTCGGGAAACCCTTTGTATTTTTTCCACCAAGTTTGCAGTTTTGTATATTCGCCTCGGTCCCAAGGACACAGGAGAATGGCCACACTGCGCTAGGCTTCAGCCGGGACACAAACGCATTTCCCGTTACCGCGGAGTTTTAGGAAGTGATGGGCCGTTTTTGTGTTTCGTGAACGGTCTGATGTAGCAACTTTGACTACAAAAAGCATAGAGACCAAGACAACAACATAAGGAAGTTGGAGTTGGACCTCAAACCTGGATCTGATGACCTGACAAGCCTACCCACTATCCTTGAAGACCACGAGATTGAAGAACTGACACTTCGTTACTTGATGAAGGGTTCTATCAGCATTCATTTCCCTGATGAGATGCGAAAGCTGAAGACCCTTGCCATCTCGTTCTCTTTAAAAGCGGACAGTCCCACCGTTTCTTTCAAGTTTGGACTGAACCCTGAACAATCGAAAGAAACTCCATGAAACAATGGAAACCTGGGAAAACTTTGCTCCCATCCTGACCTCCTTCATCCAACCTAAGACTGCGGGAGGGAATGATGCCATTGCTCCAGTACCAGGCATCAAGTTATTGAACATCCCCGTCCTCCTGAGAGGAAAATACCACGAGTGTTTGAACGACTTGGAATTGGCCTTCCCAAACGCTCGCCTCCCTCCGGGATTGAAGGCAGCGAGACATGGGATTAGGAATCCTGAAATCGTAGCTGAGGAAGCTCGGCAGCAAAGGGAGGCTTGTCAACTGATATCCTCCGACAGCTCTTCTGAATCGGAAGACGGGGATTCCAGCAATGATGAATAGACTGATTCATTTATTCATTTCTCCATGTAATATATTGAAACACAAAATGCCTTCAACTATAGGCTTACGCTAGGAACATGTTGTTGTTTTTACTCTCGGTCACTGCAAAACGCGCAAGACTTTCCACCTCGATTACAGAACACGCACGTATCATGACAGGCCATGGTATCTTTGGTTAGTAATTCTAAGTCCCCCAGTTC